>CAUYRH010042045.1:0-39922 GCA_963574655.1 Perodicticus potto | reverse complement strand
CTTTATTATTAAATGATAGCTGTGTACAATAGTGCAATCAAGGGGTACAATGTACTGGTTTCATATACAATCTTAACTATTTTCATCAAACTGATTAACATAGCCTTCCTGGCATTTTCTCAGTTATTATATGAAGACATTTGTATTCTGCGTTTAGTAAGTTTCACCTGTATCCTTCTAAGATGCACCGTAGATGTGGCCCCATCAATTACCCTCCCTCCACCCCAGCCTCAACCCTCCCCGCCCCTCCCTTGCCCCTTTCCCCATATTCTTGTGCTATAGTTGGGTTATAGCCTTCATATGAAAGCTATAAATTAGCTTCATAGTAGGGCTGAGTACATTGCATACTTTTTCTTCAATCTTGAGATACTTTGCTAAGAAAAATATGTTCCAGCTCCATCCATGTAAACATGAAAGAGGTAAAGTCTCCATCTTTCTTTAAGGCTGCGTTCGTTTTCCCTTTTTAAGTAAGACTTGTATTACACCTGACTGTTTATAACATTTTTTTCCTACATATTGACTTTGGCAAAATTAATTACAATGTGCCTAGGAGATGCTTTGTTTGAACTGAGTCATGTTGGAGTCTGAAACTATCTACTATGACTTTCTTTGTCTCATAATGCTTGGTAAATTCTCCACCATAATGTCTTAACATAGAGCATCAGTGCCTTCAGGACCATCCTCCTCTTCTGGAATCCCTATACTTCAGATGTTTGATCTAGTAGAATAATCACACAACTCTTACAGGACTATTCCATTTTTGTTATCCTTTTTTCCTCTTTGAATGACTGGGATAATTCAAAAGTTTTGTCTTCAATCCCTTAAATTCCTTATTCCTCATGTTCTACTCTATTACTGAAGATCTGCTGTGTTTTGAAGCTCCTTGAATGCCTCTTTCAATTCCTTAATCCTTGCTATATCTTTCCTCATTGTGTCTAAATCCTTGGTGGAAAAATTCACTAATTTCTTTAGAAAACTTTTGGAATTTGTTTCTTTTTTTATTTCTATTCCCAACTTCTCCTCAATTCCAATGATTTTATTTGCCATCTGTTTTCTCAGTTTTATTTTTGACATTTCAGCAATTTCTCTATGGATGGGATTTTCTACTGTACCTCCCTTGTAATCTTTTGGGGAAGTTTATCTGCTTTGATTCTTCATGTTGCCAGAATCCTTCTGTTGGCTCCTCTCTATGAGTATTTTCACCTTTTAAAAAATATTAATTATAATTTTTTACTTGAAATGTGAAGTCGTCCCTGAATAGTTATTATGAGATAATCTAATTGGAGACCCTCAGGAAGCACAATACAGACCTACTTGGGAACTAAAAGTTGTGGAGTGAGACCTGATCTGAAGGTCCCAGGAACTAGAGCTAACCACCCCTTCTTCAATGAGCTTGAGCTTGTGCTTATGCCCTTTTCCCTACAGCCTCGCAAAGCTTCATTTCAGGGCTGCAGTGAAAGTCTCTGAGGGCCAGTTTGCTGAGATGGCAAAACCAGATTCTGTCCTGGTGTTATTCTGCACTATATCCAATTCAAAGGAGCCACAGTATTTGGCTGGTGCCTCTGCTGCACGAAGGTTCAAACAGCTGTGGCCCTGCCCTCCACTCTAGACAGCTGAAGGAGGGGAATCCATGGACAGACCCACTGATTCTGCCCCTTGCTGCTCCAACGGACCCCCCACCCCATGGAAAAAAAAGTCAAATAAGCAGTGAACCTGCAGCCCCAGCAAGTGGTAGCTATATAATAAGAATCATGGAGAGTTCCAACCAAGTGTTCCTATTGAACTTGCTCAATCAATACCCACTCAAACCAGTTCAGAAAAGCCACTTCCTCCCACTATCCCCAGTCCTGGATGTGAACTAGATAAAGTGCAGCCATCCCCCACAGTTGAGGATGGGTTCTAGTGTGCTAGTTCCTGGACAGTCCCAGTGCCTAGACTGAGGCTAGGCCTGTCTCTTTCCAAGTTGCAAGGAGAAAAGCTGAGAGTTGCCACAGATCCCCAGGCACAGACATCAGATAAGGTCTCCCCAGAGGGCTTGGAAAAGGTCTCCTCTAGCAGCACTGAGAGCCAGGAAAAACCACACCTCCTCACACCAATTTATTTTTTTTTAATTTTTTTTTATTATTTTTTATTGAGTCATAGCTGTGTACAATAATTCAGTCATGGGGTACAGTGTGCGGGTTTCACATATAATCAGAGGTATTTTTATCAACCTAACTGATATAACATTCATGATATTTTCTCATTTACTATGTGAAAACATTTTTGATCCCTATTTAGAAGTTTTCTCCTGACCCTTCAAATATGCACCACAAGTGTGATCTCACCCTTTATCCTCACACCAGTTTAGAACCACAGTGCCACTGTTTCCTCTCACATCAGGCGAGGAACCTCTCAGTTCAGAGGCCCACACAATGCAGACACCTCTCAGAGAACTTGTCAAACTAGTCTTGGCCTCTGCATGGGATATTTCATCAGGCTACCAAGAGGGGGAAGGGTGGGCTGTGGGCTCAGGACTACAGGATGAAAATTTGTTCACTTTTGCACCAGAAAGGATGGGGATTAGATTCAGTAGTGGAAATTCCCAGGTGCAGAACTTGGACCTCATGACTTTCTCCTGTGTGGTAAGGTAAGAGTTCCTTTGTTCCCTGCTAGCTTGTGACAAGCCTGCAGTGGGCCTCCTGGTTGGGGAAGGAGTCTACCATCCCCTGACAACAGGTACCTTCAGTTTAGATGCTCAGTACTTGATCTCTGTTATCTTTCTTCCTCTTTCTTGGCATTGTAGTTTGTATCATGGGGGTGATATGCATGGAGATTTCTTCTCCTTGTGCTTAACTCCCCAATTTTGACTTCTCTAAATTCTCTTGAGTCCAACTTTTCTCCGTCTGGCCGGGAGTTTCTGAAAGTTGCCTCTAGTCAGCCATATTGCCCCCCCAATCCAGTGAGAAATGAAATTCTTGTGAAGATCTGCCAAAGGAGGGGGGAGATCTGCCAAAGAAAAGAACAGGTATCATGTTTACATATATTATTCCTATAAGAAGGCATTGCATCTACCCTTGAAATTGGGTAAGTGAAACTGCCTCGGTTGACTTCCTTCTATCTTTCTTCTGATCATAGTGGTTTGAAAGGTATTTGATTAAAATCTTACTTAATTTTCTAAGACACAGTTTGATACTATTTGGTTTGCACTGATCTATCGAAATTATAATAAAATAAAATCTTTAAAAATCTCTGGTGATTTGGAAGGAGATTTGGAGAGTACTTCGAGATCTAAAAATAGACCTTCCTTTCGACCCTACAATTCCCTTACTAGGTATATACCCAGAAGACCAAAAACCACTGTACAACAAAGACATCTGTACTAAAATGTTTATTGCAGCCCAATTCATAAGTGCTAAGTCATGGAAGAAGCCCAAGTGCCCATCGACCCACGAATGGATTAATAAACTTTGGTATATGTACACCATGGAATATTATGCAGCCTTAAAGAAAGACGGAGACTTCACATCTTTCGTGCTTACATGGATGGAGCTGGAACACATTCTTCTTAGCAAAGTATCTCAAGAATGGAAGAAAAAGTATCCAATGTATACAGCCCTACTATGGGGAAAGGGGTTTATCTCTTGGTTCTCTATTCTGTTCTATACGTCTGCCTCTCTGTTTTTGTGGCAGTAGCAGGTTGTTTTGATCACTATATATTTATAGTATAGCCTGAATTCTGGTAATGTGATAGCTTCTGATTTGTTCTTATTTCTGAGAAATATATTTGCTATTTGAGGTTTTTTCTGATTCCATTTAAAATGAAGTACTATTTTTTCAAGTTCTTTAAAGTATGACAATGGTGCTTTAATATGGATTACATTAAATCTGTAGATCGCTTTGGGTAAGGACATTTTAATGATGTTGATTCTTCCCAGCCATGAGCATGGTATGTTTTTCCATTTATTAACATATTCAGCTATTTCTTTTCTTTGAGTTTCTTAGTTCTCCTTATAGAGAACTTCCTTTGTTAGGTAAATTCCCAGATACTTCATCTTCTTTGGCACTATTGTAAAAGGAATAGAGTCCTTGATTGTTTTTTTGGCTTGACTATTGTTGGTGTATATAAAAGTTACCGACTTGTAATTGTTGATTTTGTATCCTGAGACACTGCTATATTCCTTGATCACTTCTAAGAGTTTTATAGTTGAATCCTTGGGATTTTCCAGGTATAGGATCATATCATCAGCAAAGAGTGAGAGTTTGATCACTTCTGACCCTATTTGGATAGCCTTGATCACCTTTTCTTGTCTGATTGCGATGGCTAAGTCTTCCATTACTATTTTGAATAGCAGTGGAGACAATAGGCATCCTTGCCTAGTTCCTGATCTGAGTGGAAATGTTTTCAATTTTACACCATTCAATGTGATTTTAGCTGTGTGTTTGCTATAGATGGCCTCTATTTGTTTAAGAAATGTCCTTTCTATGACTATTTTCTTAAGAATCCTGATTATGAAAGGATTCTGGATATTATCAAAGGCTTTTTCTGCATCAATTGAGAGAATTGTGTGGTCTTTAAGAAGAAGAACAGGAGGCCCCAGCCAGATGCTGCCCCATCGATACCAAAGAGTAGGGAAGGAGCACTGCCTCCAAAGGCCATTCTAAGTCAAGGAACTGACTTTGCAAAAATGAGGAAAACACAGAATTCTAAACTGAAAAACAAAAATTGGGGATTAAACCATCATTCTAGAAGGAAAAAAAAAATAAAACTAACATAAAGAAGCATTCAGCTTTGAGGACATTTTCTGGCTTTTAGCCCAGTGCATTGATGCAATTTGAATGCATAGAAGGTCTCTAAAAACACTCATAAATCAAACTAAACTCCAGGTAACTGTTTTCAAAAACTAGCACAAAATTCTTGCTAGTTTGTGAGACTCACCAGATGTGAGGTACATAGTACAGCTACAAGCAGAGAAAAACAGCTGGGTTAGAATGTGAGGTCGAGTGCCAGCTGCTGGCTTGGATAAGTCATTAGCTCTGTCCTCTGTAAATATGGGAATAATAACAGAATCTGTTTCAAGGCACCGTTGTAAAAGGCAAATGCGATAATAAATTTAAAGTACTCAGCTAAATGTTTGACATTTAATACTCAATAATCATCTTATTAATGTTGCAGCCATTATCTCCTAACTCCATTAAGCAGGAAATAGAGGTCTCCAGCATGACATTACAATGGAAAGCAGGAGAAACACCTTCTCTGTCTATCCAACATTACGTGAAATAAACTCAACTGCAGTGGTTAGTTAGGAAAGGGAGGAGGAAAGAGAAGTTAGCGAAGAGGTACAAAAATCCAGTTAGAGAGGAAGGATAAGTTCTAGTAATCAATAGTACAGTAGGGAAATTATGGTTAATGGTAATTTATGGCATATTTCAAAATACCCACAAGAGAAGAATTGTAAAGTCCCTAACACATAGGAAAGATAAATATTTGAGGTGATGGGTATCCCGATTACCCTAATTTGATCATTACATATTGTATACAAGTACTGAAATATCACATGTGCCCCCACTAATATGTATATCAATGAATAATTAAAATACATTCAAACTCTAAAAAGAAGTAAAAATAATATACCTCAAAAAAAAAAGTCTAAGCCTAATTTAATGTATGAAAAGACTATAAGAATAAAGAAAAAGAATTGAAGCTAATAATAAAGGTCACCACCACTCTACTCCCCAACTCCCCCGCCACCCACTGGGGAAACCCCCCACACAGAAGACCCTTAGTGAACCAGAATAACATGATTTAACTCTCCACCAAGAGGAAACTGATTAAATTTCAGATCCCTAAACCCAAATCCCTAGACAGACCATGGGTGTGGGGAGACTTGAATCAGGTTCCTCAGCAGGAAAGCAAGTATTCTATGAAACCACATAGAACAGGCAGGCAGGCAGGCAACTGTGGACATGATTCGCCCTTAGTAATGTTGCAAATATATACAAGCATGACAAATGGGGGGGGTCACAAAATGACCATTAAGATTATAATATGTGTGTGAAAAAGCCATCTGAATAGTCTCCGCAAATAAAGGGCCATATAAATGCTAATATCTCCACCTCTTACTGGTAATAATAATGTGTCATCTGGCCAAAACAGTTCCTTAAATACTTCGTGTTCTCTGCTGGAATCAAGTCATTAATCCCATTTATATAGTTAATGGGGAAGCCCTGAGTCCAAATTAGGGTCCTAAAGAAATGTACTGGAATTAATGACAAAGGAGATTCATTTTTTTCTCTACAGCTATAATGTTGCTTTGCTGAATAGCACTTTTTGACCCTGAACTTTGCTTTGAATACTAAATAATCTCCCTGGGAAAGAAATGCTTAATACACCTACATTGATAGTATTCCAGTTCATCAACCCACACACTGTCATCCTAGCCCCTTAAGGCATCTCTTCCCTCAAGCACCCATGGTCCAGTCAGCCCACAAAGGCTGAGTCAGCTCTTGCAGCATGCCTGTGAACTAGGACAGCCACGTCAGGCTTACCCCTAGCTCATCAAGTTGATGCATTTCAGCCTGTGGCCCAGGTCCACATGAAACACGGTAGCACAAAGTAGTTACAGGTTTTAGTGAGCTCCAAGATCAGGTAAACAGCCCAGCTCTACCAGAAAATGAAGCTTCTGAGTCAGTTACCACCTTCCATGCTACGTTTCCTTGTCTTTGTAGAAGTAAGAGGTACTCTTGGGATCATTCAGATAATTATTTAATAGTATTAATAAATGACTGTAATGAAAGTGGGAGGGAGGGGCAAGAGAGAGGACTCCCTGAAGAGTCCCTGCTTTATTCAAAACACCAGTAGTGAGAGGACAGCCAGGAGACCCTCCTCAGGACCCAGGGTCTCTCCCACCAGAATCTGTCCTTATTTTCTGTCACTAAGCAGTTCAGAAACAAAGGCTGTGAACCTGAGAGGAGCAGCAGTGTCCTTCTAAAAGCCAGATCTGGGGTACTGCCAGCATCAGTGACAGTGTCAGGTTTCCGTGGGGTAGGAGAGATGTGTTGTGAGCGTGTCTAAAGACACGAGGAAGGGGGGATGCTGAATTGGTCTCATTACTGTGCTTCTGACAGAGAGCACCTCTCCCGAAGCACTTCCTCCCTGCTCTGCAATTACAAGCCTAATTAGAGAGGGGAGGTTACAGCCTAAAGCAGCTAAAATGACTCTTGTTAGCTACTCTGCCCACGTAATCCTCTGGGAGAAGATCTTGGGCTCCAGCCTGGGTCACGTGGGAATTCTTCTCAGCATCCACAGTCAGCCACATTTAGAGGCAATGCCTCTCTGGATTGTGTGCTCAGCCTGTGTGGAATGGGGAGACCAAACTTTATCTCCAGAGTTCTGAGGCCCTGGCCTCAGTGTTTCCATTAATAAAAAAAAAAAAAAAAAAAAAAACAGGAGACCTGAGCCCTACCATGGGGCCACACTCTGTGATGTGAGGAGAGTGCCTTGCAATTTATTGTCCAGATCAATATATTGCAGCAAGTGAAAGAAAACTTAAAACTGAGGCAAAAGCCATAAAATGTTACTATCCTAACAAGGACAGCAGTCATTCTAAGGGTAAAGCCTGTTGCTGAAGCTGAAGCTGGGAGCAGTGATGATGTCAGGACCGGAAGCTCTCACAAAAGGCAGGAAATGGCCTCCTGCTGGGTGGCATTCTCCCATGGAACTACCTTAACTGCTTTCCTAGAAGGGAGGGAAGAAGAGAAGGAAGGAAGAAAGGGAGGGAAGGAAGGAAGGAAGGAAGGAAAGAAGGAAGGAAGGAATAGATTTTAAAATATATCAAAATTATTAAAAGTAAATTAATATAGAAAAGTATAAAAGTTACTGAAAATACCTCCAGTATGGGTTGAGAGGGAGAGCATCATCATTTAGTGAAAGTCATTTTTTCCACATTTCCATACTTGACAAATAAATAAATGGGAGGATATATACAAAGAAAAAATAATTTTATGAAGAAGAAATCTTACATTATATACTTTCAATAAAAGAAGCTGAATTTAATCTTACATGGTACACAAACAAAAAAAGGAACTCAAATAAAACTAAAAGAAATGTTAAACCTCGTGTAAATGCTTCTTCATTACAAAAAAAGACAAGCTCCTATTTCCAAACTCCCCAAGCTCCTACAAATCCTCTGTCTGACCTAACTCCAGTTCCCTGTTGGGATAACTTGGATTAGAGAAAAGTCCGCTTCCAGCTAAAAAGGGCAGGCAGCCTTGGAGGCAAGTCTGGGGAAGGCAAGGACAGTCCTTCTGCCTCTAAGAACTCCCCCATCACCCTACTATGAGGTCTTCCATTTCCATCTTCAGACACTTGGGTGGTGAAAGGAGTTGGGGTTGGAGATCCCCATTCCCCAAACCCAGTTGACCTTGTTCGATTACTCAGGTGAGCTAGAAAGTTCAACAGAGGCACAGCGGCAATTGAAAGTACAAGCAATGGAAACTGGAAATAGAGGCACAGGCAGCGTGGATAGAAAGCAAAAGTACCCTACAAGTTTCAGAGTAACAAAGATACATTTTATTTAGGAAGAACAAAGAAAAATTTAGAGCACTCCCAAAGAGAGTTGGAAGTGGGTCCCTCTCAAGAGAGAAGGTAAAGGAGGAGACCAAGGCCTGCAGAGGTATGAAATATTCCACTGGAAACTGGCTGCAAGTCTTTCATTGGCCTCTTGGTGCCTCCAGACAGTCCAGGAAGGATTGCCCTTTTTTTGTTTCTTATTGGTAATTGTCTCCTTCTATTGGTCATTGGTTACCTAGGTTACTTCATACCCACATTAAAGCCCTCCAGACTTCCTGTTCAGCAGGCCAGGTTTTCCTTCCATCTGCCCTTGAAGCCCCTTTCTTAGTATCCCTCCTCGAAAGACACCCATTAAAGAGTAAGTACATCCCATGCACAGGTGTCCAGCTGTGCGTCCATCCTCCTTTCCTTTGGGACCTGCCGGGGAGGGAAACCACACCCACTCCCCACCTCTGCCCCTTGTCATCTGCAAGTGCATCTCACACTGGCCTTTCTCATCCTTGAACTTTTCAGTTCTGTTTCAGAACATAGACAGGGATGTGATATTTGGATTTCCTCCAGCCTTATTTTTGAGTGAAAAGCAAATGATTTAACTGTAAAACACTTCCACTAATAACCTGCTCAAACTTTAAAAAAAAAAATCTCAAAAAAGGCAAACTCCTACAAAAATATTCCACTCTACGCTGATCTTAAATAGCTTAGATTTTACAAAATCCAGAGAGACAGAGTTTAACCCTTTAAATGAGCAGACAATTCTATTTGTATTTTAAGGACCCTATGTCAAGAAGAAGCCTTCTGAAATACAGTCGGATGAACACTAACCCTCTTCTTTGATTTTGGAAAGGCACTTCCTCGAGAAAGGGCTGAGCAGCTCAAGTTGGCCAAGTGGACTTTAGTATCACCCCCATCGTATCCCTCACCAGATGAGAAGTTCTCTTGAAAGCAGCACCAGCACCCTCTTGGATTTCCTTGATGGGGCCAGGAGTATCCTTTGGATGTCAGGGGTACATACAGGAGGACACAGGTCTTTGAGGTTCAGGCTGGACTTGGCCCAGGAGAAGCACCATTCCTGACAGACTGTACAGAAGCTCCTTCCAGCTCTAATATCTGATTCTAGCCCACCAAAGGCAGCAGGACAGAAGGTCATCACAGAAGGCGGTGACTGAACATGATGCCACTGTTACTTTGGGTGCCCACAAAGGTATCAGAAGAAAACCTCTCACTTAACATTTTAAATGCCTCTAAAATTAAAATTGCCTGCTAGTTACAAAGATTAAGCAGCAGGGTGCTATATTACAGCTGTCATCATCTCTAAAGACAGTTTATCCTGGGGATTGTAGAGAAAGGTCTTTGTTGTCATACTGGAGTTGACAAGGGGAAGAGTTAATAAATAAATAAAACGAGAAAATGTTCCCTCCCATCTCCTGCTACAGCCAGGATCCCTAATATAGAAAGTAACCAGAGGGATTTTTTATGCTAAGATTGAAAATGGATTCTGAATACACTTTTCAGGACTTAAGGCTTCAGGCATCTGTGAGTGAGTGAGTGTCTTTATGGGAAGCTCCCTTGTGTCTAAGGCAGGAGGAGTCAAGCTTGATAAACCACAGAGCCTGGAGGTTACCCTGGCCCAAGCTTTCCACTTACTGCCTATAGAGCCGGTAAGAGCCGACCTCCTGGTACAGAATCTGTGCCCTACAGTCCCCAGATGCTGACTCCTACCATGGAGGCAACTAAAGGCCTGGATCCCAGCTCTCGGTCCTCTCAATTATCAACAGCATAAACACAGAAAAATACTTAACTTCTCCAATTCTCACTTTCCTCTTCTGTAAAATAATGACAATAAGAGCATGCAACTCCTAGCATTTCTATGATTAATAAGTAAATAAATTCACATAAACTTGCCTAATACAGTACTTGGCACAGAGTGAGGCCTTGATTAATGTATATTTAATGTAGGAAAATGCAACCTAGTTGTGCCTTTGGTCACATACGCAGCTCTTGTCAAGTAAATAACTATAATTTATAGAAGAAATGTTTAAAATATACTATATAAAAAACATACATTCAAACTTAGAACATACCTTTAAATACATGAAAGAGCCATCAAACGGCTATGGGAAGCTGACCATATCCAGTGAGGGCCCACTGGTATAGATACGGTGTCACAACTGGCCTTTGAAAGGTCTGGTTCTGAGGCACCTGCCATCTTCTCCCTAACTCCTTTCTCCTGTGCCTCCCCACAGGGACAGAGGACCTGTGGTTTGATTGAGTTCACAGGCCAAGAGAAGGCCTATCCCTATACTTTTGAGGCTGCAGAGAATTTCCCCCCACCTCCCACCCTACATATTCTCAGTTTGCAAACTCCAATAACAGACTTAGTGACAATCCCAAATTGGTTTTCTCAATTCCCCACGTCGAGAAAAGAGGCACCTTTGCAAGTCACAAGGCAGAAGCTAGTCTGTTGAGCCCAGATTTTTCTTGGTCAGATAAGCAAATAAAATTTTGTCACTCAGAGCCTTTGGAGGGAAAGAGAGAGAAGAATCACACGGTACAACTTCCGTGTTCTCAGAACACAAAGGCTGACATGCCAGAATCACCTCTAGGTTCAGAGACTCTTTTAACAATCGGAGGTTATTAATATGAGAATCTCATAAAAGGAAAAGAGCCTTGAAAGTGTGATCCACATGGAGAATACTTAGAGATCTAAAAATAGATCTGCCATTCAATCCTATAATTCCTTTACTAGGTGTATATCCAGAAGACCAAAAATCACATCACAATAAAGATATCTGTACCAGAATGTTTCTTGCAGCCCAATTCATAATTGCTAAGTCATGGAAGAAGCCCAAGTGCCCATCGACCCACGAATGGATTAATAAATTGTGGTACATGTATACCATGGAATACTATGCAGCCTTAAAGAAAGATGGAGACTTTACCTCTTTTGTGTTTACATAGATGGAGATGGAACATATTCTTCTTAGCAAAGTATCTCAAGAATGGAAGAAAAACTATCCAATGTACTCAGCCCTACTATGAAGGTAATTTAAAGGTTTCATATGAAGGCTATAACCCAACTAAAGCACAAGAATATGGGAAGGGAGGGGAGGGGGGAGGTTGGGATGGAAGGAGGGTAATTGGTGGGGCCACACCTATGGTGCATCTTTGAAGGGTACAGGCAAAACTTACTAAATGCAGAATACAAATGTCTTCATACAATAACTAAGAAAATGCCATGAAGGGTATGTTAAACAGTTTGATGAAAACATTTCATATTGTATATGAAGCCAACACATTGTACCCCTTGATTGCACTAATGTAAGCAGCTATGATTTAATAAAATAAATAAATAAATAAAAAAGAAAAAAGAAATACATTC
Organism: Perodicticus potto; assembly: GCA_963574655.1. Classification (NCBI taxonomy): domain Eukaryota; kingdom Metazoa; phylum Chordata; class Mammalia; order Primates; family Lorisidae; genus Perodicticus; species Perodicticus potto. Next base: position 27,992 of record CAUYRH010042045.1, on the reverse strand, counting down.
TTCTTAGTAAAGTATTATAAGAAGAGAAAAATAAATATCCAATGTACTTCATACTAATATGAAATCAATATATAAATAATTACATGTCCATAAGAATAATAAAACTCTATTATAGTCCAGTTTGGGGGTAGAGGGAGGGGATGGGGGGGAAGGACATATGACAGGAGGAGGCAGGGCATAAGGTGGGATCTCAGCTAATGTGCAAATTGTGAGGGTGTGTAACACATCCCCGGATGAGGGGCTCTTCTACAGATGGAACTTTACCCTGGAAGTGAGAATTATGTAACCTAACTATTGTACCCTCATATTAATTTGAAAAAAGTTTAGAGAAAATAAATAAAATATGAGCTCTTTGTTTCTTTCTATTCTTAGCTTTGGACCCAAGTCACCAATTCCAAGGCAGTAGGAAAAGTCCCATTATATAAGACTGCATTTTAAGAATCTTCTGAAAGGGAAGAGATAAGTACTGGACACCATCTTAGTACAGCTTTAGTTATTTAATCATTTCTTTTGTTATTGCCTGAAAATGTTCACAGGTGTAAAAGCAGATTCTAAAGTACATGTGGTATACAGTCATACCACCCTCCTTGATCTCGTCTAAGGTGTACATGATAATTTTACTAAATACTAATTCAGATTTATACCATAGATTGAAAAATCTAGGCTAGTGCTTTCGAAACTATGAGAGGAGTGTACAAATTGATATCGGGTAAATCCCTGTTTAATCTTATCTACATATTCCATCCCCTTTCTTAGAAATATCATATTTCTATGGAACCAAAATGTTATTTTTTTTTAGCTTGATTTTATTATACTATTAGAGAACCTAGAGTCCTTTTATTGGGACATTATTACTAGGACAAACATGAAAATGTAATAGATACATTATTGATTTATACATCCAGTATCTAACGCTAGGGCTTGGATTCAAAGGTCATTTACTGAGGATATAAATGTAGATGTATAATAGAGGAACTTAGGCAAAAGTTCACGAGGTTAACTGAACTGCATGTAAAATATTCTACATTGACTCCTAAGTGATTTCCTGAATATATTTTGCTAATAATTTATATTCCATTAGCCCATATCCATTCACTACCAAAAAGGATTTGAGGTGACTGATTTTCTAAATTTAACCTAATTCTGTGTGTAATTTAAGATAAATAAACTATGAACTATGTATGATTTTTTTTTACTCTTCAACTAAAGCTGTGTCAATATTTTCTCTAAGCACTAAATATTTCTAACTCAGAGAGAATATTCTTAAATTCAATGACTGGTTTGTTGAATGTAAATACAGCTAAACTTCTCACTATACACACACACACACACACACACACACACACACACACACACACACACACACATTTAGAAAAAGATATAAGAGGATGCACTCCCAACTATGAACAGCAGTTCTCTCTGAGGAGGACAATGGGACCACAAAATGCAGGAAGGAGGGGCATAGTGATCAGGGGTGGTAAAAGAGGGCTTCCACGAGCAAAGATAACCTGAGTTTTAATTTTAAATGACATAGATAGAGGATAAAAATAAGCTAATCTAAACATTTGTAACAAGGCTGGGCATGGGGTGGCTCCTCCCTATATGTGAGAGGTCAAGAAGGGAGAAATGCTTGAGGCCAGGAGTTTTGAGACCAGCCTGGACAGCACAGCATGATCCTAGTCTCTACAGGAGGCTAAGGCAGGAGGCTTGGTTAAGCCCAGGAGTTGAATTTACAATCAGATATGATCCTGCCATGGCACTCTAGCCTGGGCAACAGAGCAAAATCCTGACTCAAAATAAATAATAAATGTACAAACAAACATTTATAGCACTGTATGCCTATTAATCGCAACGTGACATGATCTTTATATTACTCAGTGTAAATAACAAGGATATTGAAAAGCATGTTTGAGGTGGTTGCAACCTTATAAAACTCTCTGTATCTATATGTATTTATTTATCTATTGAGAGTGTATGTGTTTTTGTATGTGTGCACAGAGGAACTCCCACAAGGCTATTAGTACGATAGAACATTAGCGTGATCATCTGGAGGTGGAGATTGCAGAGAATCTCTCTCTTCCTCCTATGCTGCTACTGCTGCTTCTCATTCTCTTTCTCTACCTTCTTTTCCTTTATCTATCTACTCCTTCTTTTTCTCTTTCTTCTTGTCATTTTTTGCTCCTTTTTCTCCATGCTTGTCTATATTTTAATTATGTATTACTTTTATAGTATGAAAATTACAAATATAAAAAGTACCTGTCAGGTCACAGTAATAATAATCATAATAGAGCTTTGAGAAGCCAGTCTATGGAGTTCTTAAACACTCCCCGATTGAAGTAGGTACTACTATTACCATTTTGTGCATTAGAAAACCCTCACGTCTTAGAAAAGGTGAATGTCTTGTTCAGGTTTATACATACAGAAAGGGAAATTTAAATTTCTTGGCCTTCAAACCTCGGGCTCGTTGCCCTACATTGCACAGTAGAGTCACTAAGACTTTTATATTTACTCCTTAAAATTTAGGAAAGTTAAATGAAAATACTGAAATCAAAGACATCATTCAATTCAACACAATTTAAATAAAAATACATGAAAGAGCACTTCCCACCTGGCTCTTTCCCACTCGTCTTTATTTTTTATTTATCTCCTCAGAGAATTACAAATCAGAAGTTTGCCCATAATGTACACTTACATAGTTTTGAGATCACATATTGTATGTCTAGACATAATATATAAATATACATATACATATTCATTTATAGATGTATGCATATACAAATACAAGATGAGAAGATTGGCAAATGAGCATCTTCACATTAAAATAAGTAACTATTATTGTAAAAATAACAATTTTCATATTTTAAAGTGTTACATAAATTGGAATGTAAGTGTGGATCGATGGGTGTCAGTATATGTACAATCCATTTGTTCTTAAACAAAAGTCTTTAGTGACTTGTGCTAATTTTTCCTCTTTCATAATTAAGGCTTTTATGAAGAATTATGGAAAAGCTTTATATATACATATTTATACTTGTACACACATATGTACACATACACACATAGATGTATATAATCTAAGCAGCTACTCTAATTGCTAGTAATCCAAACAGATCCACAAAGGACATAACACCAAGGAAATGAGCTCCAGATTTTCTTGCCCTAGAGCAGTGTTCTTCAACCTTTTTAATCTCACAGCCCACTTGAAGCTATAGTTATACTTCCGCAGCACACTTAAATGATGTTGATAAAAAAAAAAGAGTGGAAAAAAAAGAATATACTTACTGTGCTTTGAACTTCTTTTGAAAATCATTTAATTAATGATCTTTAAAACTTTTTGTGGTGCACCTATGATTCTCTTATAGCACACCAGTTGAAAATCACTGCCCTAGAGTATTTTCCTTGGGGCAAAGGCCATTAGACACGAGATAACATAAGTTCACACAGAATTGTACACTAGTACCAAAGAAATTCCAAGCATGTGGGTTCAGTGTAATCTTCTGTATGGACAACTCTACCCAAGCTGTCTTCCTTTGTTTATTTTCCAACTCCCTTTCTAAACTGCAGCACAGATTTTCCCCAACGTGTTGGGTTACTCCTAATAACCATTTGCTTGCTTTACATCTAGTCTTTTCACTATAGTATTATTAGCATGAGGAGCCACTGGTTGCCTGGTGCCAGCATCACCTATCATGTCTTGAAGGGGCTGAGGCAGAGCAGCCTGTGCCCAGCAATTCTGTTTCTGTTGACTCAGTCTTAGCTCATTGAACTCCAACCATGATCCAGACTGTTCTCATTCTAGTGACCCCCCAAATATTAGCAGACTACATTCTCACCTTACCTGTTTCTCTCAATGTCTCCCTAAAAATCCTGATTTAATTTATTCTATATCTACTATCTAAAACTGATACATTTTCCTTTTTTCCATTCCTACTATACTAAAGTTATCCTTACTAGTCAATGTCACCCAACACTCTAACTGTTGTTTATGTCTTTCTAAAATTTCCTCTCTCCCTCTACAAGAAAGTACAGCTTTGTGTTTTCTTGCACTTTTTTCTTTTCTAGATTACTCATCTACTCTCTTTCCACTATATACTACAAAAGTCATTTCTGAGTGCTTAAAACACTCAAAACTTAACACATAAAAGAAAATGAAATGACACTGTGTAAATACTGAGCAGTCTGGAGAATTGTTCCACTCAGTTATAATATAAAAGCTATAATAGACTGATTCTGAAATCACATCCATTCTATATTTTGACAATAGATTTCAGTGAAGACATGGAAATAAAATGTATGGCCCAAAGGTTTGAAATAATCTATTTGACCTGATATCAAAGTGTGGCAACAGAATAAAGTTAATAAGATCAATACATAAAGGATGTGTTTCCCATGCTTATTTTTAAATAATATTTCATGTAAACCACTCTGTATTTCCATGGACACACAAAAAGAACTCCATAGTGAAGCGAGCAGGAGGTAACAGGGATAAAGGAGAGAATTAGCATTCTCCACTACTTGTAATAATTACCTGGGTAGAAATTATTGCTTTTAGAAATTGTACAATCTTTGTAGCTGCCACTCATTTGTGCCCTCAGATCTCACTTGGTCTGGAAACCAAAGTGTTGGTTCATTTCATTTGCATTCAAAAAGCCCCCCACCTACCAGCACCAATCCTAAAATATGAAAGTACATTCCCCCAATTCCCAGCTTGAGGAGAAAAGCCACAATCTGTTTAGCCTTAAGGTATCTACTTTTTCATTTACCCAGCTTGTTCCTAGTAATTTTGTTCAGAATTAGGGAAGAGTTAGCCAAATGCCCAGAGAAACAGCTGTTCCTCAAAAACAAACTGGAAAAGAAAACAATTGTTGTCCTGCCCCCACTGGAGAAAGGCAAATGGTTCCAAAAGCAAGATCTTTAAGGCTTGTCTACCACTCTAGTTAGGAATATGTTTTCCCATAAGTTAAGGCCTTGTGGACATCCTAGAACAGGGAACTTCTGTGCTGTAAAGAAACATGATGCTCAGACATAGGAAAAAGTGAAAAGAAGACAGAGCTGGTTAATCTAGCCTTTAATGAGCCACATTTCCACAGAAACACTTTCCCATTTTCCCAGTTGTCTCTGTAAATCAATTTAGAGCTGTTTTGCTTAGGCTCCAGGCAGACAGAGTGGAATCATATCCCTTCAAAGAAGTGTGAGCTCCCCTCATTTATCATGCTTGGGTGCTTGCTTCAAAGCCTAGTTGGAGGACTACTTAAAGGAAAACAAATCTAAACAAAATGGACCCTGTTGTCTTGATTTGGTTGAAAATCTTAAGAACGTGTGGCATAAAATTTCAAGCACAAACCTTAAAAGCAATCTGTAAGAGACCTCACAAAAGGCTTAGAAAAAAATAAACAATAGATGAACTCACATCCACAAACACACATGCACACAAGCAATGGGACTGGAATAGAAATGTGAACTCCACTGGAACCCACGTTTGGCACAGGCATTGGTTTTCCCAGCTTGGGCCGTCAGCAAGTAGGTGACTACTGAATTTTTGACAAGGCTGCCAAGCTTGTCAGCCTTTCTACATTCATTTGCTCCCACTCAACCCTGTAAATATGTAAGCTATCTGTGGCACTGGGGCTGTGATTATGTGATTAGAATGAGTGAATTCACAGATGAGGAAAGACCTGTAGTTTACAAATTTAGACAGAGTGTGAAAATATGAATTTAGACACAGTGTTAATTTAGACTGTGTGTGTGTGTGTGTGTGTGTGTGTGTATCTAAGGAACAACAGGTCCTTACAAATAAGGGAGAGAAAAGGTTTTAAGGCCACAGAATAGAAAGAGTCCCAAAGCACGAAGCATCTGAGCCCAAAGAGGTTTTGGACTAGTGTTTTCAAGTGTTTCTCAGTCTGTGGACATCTGTTGACTTACTGAGAAACACCTGAGGGGCAAATGTAATTCAGCCATCTGGTCATCTCCTTGTTCAAGCATCTGTCCTCTGTGCCCTCTTCCTTAGACCACCAACCCAGTGGCATTTAATGCTCTTTGATCTCAGCCTATTGTAAGAAATACATTTTACAATGCAAACCAGGATGCTTACAACACTTCCTAAATACTATGGAAATAAATGTCCATGAAATAATACTTACTAGAAGTTCATTCTGGAATTTTCTATTCTGTTTTATTTTCTTTAATGTTTGTCATGAGTCACTAAATTAATTTATGTCGCACTAATGAATTATACCCTGCTGTTTGAAAACACTGCACTAGAATATATTAACCTTAAGGGCAAGTATTCTAATCACTCTATATCCTAGCCCCAAACACTTGGCCACTTAATAACTCTTTGCCGAATAAATGAGTGGCAAATGAATAAATTGTATCTAATATTCTATGTTTAATTTATAAAACTATAAAACAAGAATATTGATCAACCTAGATAAGTAATATGTAATCTATAAATTAATCAGGAAAGATTCAATCATAAAATAAAAGGTAATATTACCCTTCAGGTGGTTATAAATATTTGGGAGAACATTATTACCTGCTACTTGGTAGTAGCAATAATAATAATGATGCTGATGATAGATGGCTTGGTGTGATGGCTCACACCTGTAATCCCAGTATTTTGGGAGACCAAGATGGGACAATTGATTGAGGTCAGGAGTTCAAGACCAGTCTGGGAAGGGTAGTGAAACCCTGTTTCTACAAAAAAACAGAAAAATTAGCCAGGAATGGTGGTAGGTGCCTGTAAGCTTAGCTATTTAGTAGGTTGAAGCAAGAGGATCACTTGAGCCCAAGAGTTCTAGGTTGTAGAGAGCTATGATCGCACCACTGCACTCTTGCCTGGACAACAGAGCAAGACTCTGTCTTAAATAATAATAACAGTAACACTAATAACAATAATGATATCAGCTATGATTGTAGCAATAATAATAGGCCATATTTATTGGTTACCATGCCCCAGTATTTTCTGTGTAAGGGGAAGAGCTATAAAGATAAATGACACTAATTCCTAATCTTCACAATCTGCTGTAGCACCCTTCTCGCACATTCCCAAAGACCTGAAATTACCTAATGATCTGGAATTCTAGTCTCAGGTGAGATTATAGTCCTTGGATAGCAAGCAAGAATGCTAATTATGTCTATAAGAAAAGTAGAAGTGGAAGTGGCAACATCTATGTGCTGACAGATTTTATAGATAGCTATTCAGTGAACTGAAAAGTGGGGAGAAATGAAGAGGTAGAAGGGATGCCTTTGCTATTAGAGAATCATGCAGGCCAACTTCTCTTTTCCCTAATGAAAGACACTGTACCAACCTGTGGACACCTCACCTTCACATCATAGTGAAGGGATATAATGTCTTGATTAAGAGCTTGTTCTCTAATGAGAACTTTTTGAATCCTACATCCTAGCTGTACGGCTTTGATTAAGTTGTATATTCTTTCTTTGCCTCAAAAATCACATGGGGATTACAATATGATCTACTTCATCAAGCTGTTTTAAGGCAGAAATCAAAAATGCAAGTATCTATAGGGACCACTGAGAAGTTAAAGGAATTAAGGCAATAAAATATAGGGAGTGGTGTTGACTATAGAAAACGCAAGAGCACAGGCTGCATTTAGCCCATGCAATTTTTCAATTCAAATTTCTATGATGAGAGCCCAGGGCCAGTCCACAGGCCAGTTTTGTCTTCATGCCACCAGTCCAGTGGTGCCACTAGTCCAATTAAATGAGACAGTGATCATAAAATGCTTCTCACAGTGCCTAGCACATAGTAAGCACTCCATAAATTGGAGCTATTATTACCTATTATTTTATCATATTTTTAAAATTCCTGCACCACTGGCAGATTCTCCTTAAGAGAGGAACTAAATGGCCTCAGAAATACTACTTTGCATGTCCTAGTTAATGGCATCATTAAAAATAAACAGATCTTCAGTAACACACAATGGGGAAAGGACAATCTCTTCAATAAATGATGTTGGTGAAACTGGATAGCCACATGCAGAATAATAAAATTGGAACCTTATATCTTAACATCTACAAAAACCAACTTAAACTGGATTAAATATTTAAATGTAAGACCTAAAACTATGAAACTACTAGAAGTAAACATAGGGGAAAAGCCCCAAGACATTGGTCTAGGAAATAAATTTTTGGATAAGACCTCAAAAGCATAGGCAAAAAAATAAAAATAGTCAAATGGGATAACAGCAACGAAAAATCTTCTACAAAGCAAATGAAATAATCAGTAGAGTTAGGAGACAACTCACAGAATGGGAGAAAACATTTGTACACTGTACATCTGGCAGGAGGTTAATATTCAAAATATATAAGGAATTCAAACAACTGTATTGCAGGAGATAAACAACACAATTTAAAAATGAGCAAAAGACCTGAGTACACAATTTTTAATGGAAGACATACAAATGGCCAATAGGTACATGGAAAAAAATGTCCATCACTAATCATCAAAGAAATACAAATCAAAACCACAATCAGATATCATCTCATCCTAGTTAGAATACTGTCATTAAAAATACAAGAGAAAACATGGAGAAAAGAAACCCTTCTACACCATGGGTAGGAATATAAATTAATATAGCCATTATTGAAAACAGTATGGAGGTTCCTCAAAAATTAAAAATAGAGGCCAGGCATGGTGGCTCATGCCTGTAATCCTAGCACTCTGGGAGGCTGAGCTGGGTGGATCTCTTAGCTCAGGAGTTTCTCTGGGCAAGAATGAGACCCTGTCTCTAAAAATAGCTGGGCATTGTGGTGGATGCCTGTAATCCCAGCTACTTGGGAGGCTGAGTGAAGAGAATCACTTTGAGCCCAAGAGTGAGGTTGCTGTGAGCTATGTTGCCACATCACTTTACCTATGGTGAAAAAGTGAGACTGTGTCTCAAAAAAAAAAAAAATTAAAAATAGACTCAGCATATGATCCAGTAATCCCACTACCGGGTATATATCTAAGGCAAGGAAATCAGTACGTCAAAGAGATACCTGAACTTCCTTGTTTATTGCTAACCTACTTACAATAGCCAACACATGAAATCAACCTAACTGTATGTTAACAGATGAACAGATAAGGAAAATGTGGCATATATTCAGCCATAAAAAGGAAGAAAATCCTACCATTTGTAACAACATGGATGAACCTGGAGAACATTTTGTTAAGTGAAATAAGCCAGGCACAGAAAGACAAATACTGCATGTGTGGAATCTAAAAAAATGTTGAAGTCACAGAATTAAGAGAATGATGGTTACCAGGGCCTAAAGTGGTTGGAGGAAAGCGGGGCTGGGGAGGTGCTGGTCAAGGGACATACAGTTGTTGTTAAGTGGGAGGAATAAACTTCCAGCGAGTCACATGAAGGTGACTACAGTTAATGATATATGGTATGTTTGGAAGATGTAAAGAGAACGGATGCTGCATGCTCTCATCACAGAAATGCTAATCATGTGAGGTAATGCATCTATTGATTGGATGGATTTAGCCGCTCCACAACATATGTATACTTCAAAACATCATGTTGCACATGATAAAAACATACAGTGTTATCTGTCAATTAAAAAAATATAGGCCCTAGGGCAATCCAGTGATAAAATAAGCAGAGGCGCCAGCAGTCAATTGTCTGCAGATGATAGCACGTGAATAATCTTGTGTTTGGTAAGCCACGACTGTCCCTGGGGTGGAGGGAAACTGTCGGGAGTTTCTTGGACCCACAATGCAGGGGCTCTATACCATTGCAATGATCAGAAGCAAGGCAGGTGCTTAAAGAAGCAGAGAACAGATTTCTGCCAGCTGGTATTAAACTCCACCTGCCCTGACCCTTTCAAGGTAAACAGAAGACTTGGGAGCCAGACAGACTTGGGGCTACAGTCCTCATTTCCCTCACTTGCCACGTACGAGATGCATTTAACCAGTCTGAGCTTTGCGTGCCTCCTCGGTTATGGCAGGGATGGTAATGGGTTAGCATCAGTGATCCACCCTGCCCTTAGCAGCGTAAGCAGGACTTAATACTTTTAACCCTGCCTCCTCCTCATTGCCTGTAAATGGTTTAAAATTGTTTGGGCTTTTCTCTCTCTCCCTCTCTCAAACATCTCCTTGATCTCCATTTGTCTGAATACGGGGGCAGGACCATGCCCAGGCCTCCTTTGTCCAACTTACTCCTCACTGCTCCTCTCCTTTGAGTAACTCCAGCCCCAAACGACCCAGATGGTTTCCCACCCTTCCCTCTTTCACAGAAATGTGCCATTCTGCTGGGGCTTCCGTCCCCGCCTCCCCGGGTCCATCGCGCTTACTAGAAAGCTCCCCAAAGGACAATAAAAGTTATGTCCCTGTCAGGCGCACCTGCAGCTTCTCTCGAGTACACATCCTCCTGTCTGTCCCCCTCCTTTGATTGCGGGCTTTGTAAATCTTTTAGCACATGTTGTCAGAAGCCTGGCAGATCCCCCAAATCCTTCCCTGATAACACTCATTCTCTTTAAACAACCTGGAAGCACTTCTAAGTGAGAAAAAGCCCTAAAATAAAATACACCATGTTTAGTCTCTAAGGTCATTTCCTGGCTTTGTCCTGCAGTTTCTGTTTCCTCTAACTAATCACCAAGCAACAGTCCTGGATTTATTGTAGAGGCTACTTGAAAGTTTGGGTGAACTTCTCAAACGAGACTACACACACCCTCCGTCACTCTTCCTCCCAGTTCCCAATTTCTCATTCACTACGATTTACCATATGGGTTTCAGACGTAACTGTAGCAGGAGCCAGATCTTAGTCACCAAAGCTATTTGGAAAGCAAAGCCCCAAACCAGCATGGTCCGCATGGCTGAGCATTGCCATCATCGGAGAGCGCCTGGGCCCAAGCCTGGTCAGGGGACAGCAGTCTTCCATATCCCAGGCTGTGACTGGCCTGGAGCTGTGTGTGCATTTGGTGTGCTCATCATTCATTTTCAACTGTCAGTAGGGGCTGATCAATAATAATATGTAATATTTTAAATATTTTCAAGCATTCACTTGGGCGAGTTGCGTCATTACTATTCACAACATCCACATGAGATAAGAGCCCCTCTTAAGCAATGTTGAAATGTGCCGCAGCTCCAGCCTAAGCCGGGCTGACCGCAGAGTCCAGGCTTATGCCGAGGCTCTGTTGGGCTGTGCTACACTCACCCACAACGCTGGTCCTTCGGTGTTGACTGGTGCCTGATCAGAAGGGAAAACAGGCATAGTTAAGCCTACTGAACACTTAGGAAACGTCAGATAGTTTATGAGACACCATATAGATTGTTACATTTAACCCTCACTACAACCCTAGAAGTGGTTATGCTAATAAGCTCTGTTTTACAGACATGGAAATGCTATTCCCTGCAAAACCAGAATGTGAACCCAGGCAATATGACCTTTAACCCTGATGCTAGCTAAGATTTCTGGGAAGTGTGCGTGTGTGGTGGAGGATCAGGGAGAAATAAGCAAGGAGGACAAGCCCCACAGGAGGGTTACACAGAGCCGACTGTGGAAGTGTGGGAGATGGGCCTGCTTTCGATGAACTGTGATGGACTAGAGCGTTCACAACATAGGGATATTTAACTAACAAAGCTGGAGAGCACGGTTTAGACCTGGAGAGCAGCAGGGGCAAAGGTGTCCAGCCCCGGGGCAGGAAGGGACTTGAGAGTGGAGCGGCTGCCAGTCACGAAGGTCCATCTCGATCTTCCTATCACACTTGAAATTCACTATGACAGTTACGGGAGCTTTCAGTAGAGGAGTCATGTGATCACATAGGTACTGTAGGTAAATGGCTATCTAACGAGTGGCCCACAGCTGTCGTCGTATCTGAAGTTCGGGAAGAGCTGCCTCATTAATCCAGTGACTCACTCCTCAGTAGAAGACTCCAAGTGCCATACAGGTAGGCAGGAGGGGACCAAAGCCAGCCACCTGGCCACGCATCGCATCTCCTACGCTCCTGTGACCCTGGGGGACTAGACTCACAACTTCCTGGACAAACCTCCTTTCCTACTCTCTGGTTTTGCTTATGCTGAATTCTTTCTCACCTCCAGTAGCATCGCTGACCGAGCTCTCAGTGTGTGCCAGGCACTGTGGTAAACGGGAACTTGTTTAATTCATGTAAGGTGGGAATGAGGTGCGGGTAACTAAAATCACAGTTTTACAGATTAGAAAACGTTTGCTATTGAGTGAAATGAGGGAGAAGAGAGGACGGAAGACAGCGGATGTGGTCTCTCTTAGCACATGGTGCTGAGCGGCTAAGCCCCGAGTTCCCCGTCTTAGCCTTCCCCTCTTCCCTCCTCACATCATCACCAGCACCTCCTGCCAGGGGAGAGAAAATGTTTGTTGAACTGCTTCAATATTCCTTGATCCCTACGAAGACATTGTGTGTGCTGTCACAATGCCACTCTGCCTTCAATCAAGCACTAAAGAACCAAAGACATCAATCATATTCAGAATATATTCAAGGTCAGACTAATAAGTTTGTGAACGCTTCCTAGAAAAAGCGCTACATGCCTCACTGCTGAATATCACTGTGGTCACCACGATGGCCTGAGGGGAGCACTGCCGGGTGATAGAGGATGAGTCTGTGAACTTCATTGTCAGATCTCGTATACACACACATTTACTTTATAAGTAGAAAAATCTGTTGTTTTTTGAAATGCTAAGAATGAATTAAATTTTGAAAAGAAAAGAGTGGGACACCCACAAATGGGTTATAAATAAGTTTAAAGCAACAGACAATAATTGCGAGGAAACGATGTACTTTTTAAAAAATCAAAATATCAGTAGGAATAACAACGTCTTTCCCAGAGCCGTGTGAGGATTCACTGAGAAGAAAAAGCCGCCACAAGGCTCGTCAGAGAGCACAGAATCAGTACACATCGGTTCCATTCCCAGGTTCCCAGGATAGACCTACAGTCTGCAGGTCAGCCTCAGTCCTGGCTCTAGGGTTCTGGCACTTGTAATCAGACAGCATAGGTTGTCACCTCTCAGCCACAAATCACTCCTGCTGCTTTAGGGACACTGGTGTGCTGGTAGATGTTTAATGACCAGCACTGTTTCCAGCATGCTACTGCCCAAGAGGACTTCAACCATGTGTCCAGTCTCATGGGCTCCTGCCCATCTTCTAAGCTTTGATTGACACCTGAACACACTTCTGTTAAGCCACACATCTCATCAGTCAGAGATACCCTGGGCTGTTTGAAACGGCTCACGCTTTGGGTCGTTTTGAGGCGGGGAAAATGCTCTTGTTTCTTTTGAATGGAAGATACTTCATTCTAAATTCCCCAATTCTCCCTGTTACAATGATTTCAAATCTCGTCACTGTTTAATTAACAGAGAAGGAGAGCTCTCTTGTATATTTGGCCCAGAGCAATTAAGCCACCAGCAAAGTTTGCAGGGAAAGGAGGGATGATGATTTAATTAGAGGTTAAATAATGAATTATTAATTATTGAATTGAATTTAGTATTCATTAATTAGTTTATAAAGTGCAATAATTACATCTTTTGTGTATCAATGTGGAACTGTGCTTTATAATTATCTGCTAAATCAATTATGTAGCCATTAGCATTTTGCCCAAGGGTCAGGTTACCATTGTTTTTTGTTCTCTGCAGACTGTAGACGGCAGAGAAACACCGTAACTACCTTCTTTCACATAAATTGTATCCTGTTTACAGTAAAATGTTGGACAATTTGGGTCACTAAGAGCTCAGTTCTGAGTTAATGTAAGCAAGGGGATGGACGATTCTGTATCATTTGCAGTAGAAAGCATTCTTGCCATGAATGAGGTGGGAGCAGAGACAGGAAGGACCTAAACCAGGAAGGAGAAGGAGAAAGATGAGGCGAGGTGGGGTAGGGATGGAGTGGACACGGGAAATCACACACTGTATTTCAAGCTGACTTGATCATTGCTCATTCCCAGCAGCTGACCCCAAACTAGAAAATGACAAAAAGCAGTTCAAATTTCTTTCTTTTACGCTGGTATTCTTTGCCTTTGGGGGACATGAAACATTTGCACAAAAACTTGAATACAGTTTCAGAGTTCATTTATAAACGCACTGATTTGGATTTCCTAGGTTTAGGAAACTGCATCTTAAGCATGCAAAGGAAATTTTGTGTTTCTGAAAAACGTGACCCCATGGCTTTTTAGGTTAAAAAACCCTCTTCATGTTTTCAAAAGGAACTTGAGTGGCATAATAGTGAAAAGAATAACAGCATTAGGCTCAGACAGACTGGGGTTCAAATTCAAGTTTTTCCACTTCATTGCTGGGCATATCAGTTAATTGTTCTGAACCTTAGTTCCTTCATCTGTGAAATGTCTAACCTGCAGGGCTATGAAGAGAAATATGTGAAAACATGAATTAGAAATGTTGGCCAAAAGAAATATTTGTGGTCACCCTTTTAATTTTTAGCAGAAGGTAAAGACTTGATAGAAACGATTGCTAAAGGAGACAGAAATCTCATTTCTGAGTCTGTGAAACATGGAGTAATTGCTGAAGAAATGTGTGATTTTCAGTATCTGTTGGCAGCATCTGCTGTCAAAGCATATCATTATACTCATATCCTTGATCTAGTAAATTATAAACGTCTAGGCCAGGGAGAAGGGGTACTAGTCTGAACAAAACACTGTGGCACTGTAGATATTTTTCTAATGTAGATTAGAGCAGAGAGGACAAAGTTGATCAAAGAGAGAAGGTTAAAGACATGGGGATGTGTTGCCAAAGATCTAAAAAGAATTGAAAATGCCTCAAAAGCACTTTCAAATCTTTACTTGCTATCCTCCATGTTTGGTTAGCAACATGATTCCTTCTTTACAAAATGGCTTTAACCTGGCTAACATTTTTTCTTTACTGTAAGAATATTCTTCAGGTTTTATAACAGAAGTCAATAAAAAAGCACAATATTTGCTCTACTCAAATTTCCTTTGTGAACTACATCTCAGATGAAATAGAAGACGGCTACATAGATTTCTGCCATCTCTTTAAGGTACATTACATTTGCCTTCACCCCATTCGTTAAAATAGTTTACAAATTAACTCAGCTGCTAAAGAAAATGTGTTTATTCCTAAGCACAGCACGTTGGTCTTTTAAGATTCAAGAACCAGTAGATACTATTTAAAATAGAACTAGCACTGATCTCACAATTGTGAATGCTCTATAGAAAAAAAATTCTCCTTTTTAAGGGAACTTACATTATAAAATTATATTGGTGAGCATGGACACTGGAAATTCTTACTGTATTTCCTTTATAGGAATATCAGAAATTGTGATATTTCCCTGGTTTTCAAAAAAACTGTTTAACTAGAATGCAGTTAAAATATACTGTATAATTAAATGGAAAACATATGTACCACGTACTAGGAAAAAATACAATTTTCCTTATAGAAATTGAGGGGAAAAAATCAGCACAGTGACAGTAGTGAAGCACTGAAGACTTGGGGTCAAGCTCTCATTTTGACTTTTACTGACTTTGGGGAAATCATTTACACTCTCTGAATATCCATAAAATTAAGTATGCAAACCCTTAAATTGATGCCTGGAATGAAAAAAATCATTGAATGAAATGCGATAATTAAATAAGATAATATTTGTAAAGCACTTGGAATCCCATTATATAGTAAGTGCTCAATAAATTTTAGCTATTTTTGCCAGTGTCATTCAGTTTGAATTGTTGAAAACTTAGTTAAGATGTATAGGTTTGCTAAGAATATGCATGTGCTAATTCCTGAAAAAATGTGGAGACTTGCAATGAAAAATGAAGCTACAGAAGAAAAACCCCTATCAAGATTTTTAAAATTTAATTTTTATTAGATCACAACTGTATATATTTATGGAGTACAATGTGATGATTTGATATAAAATGTGGAATGCTTAAATCAAACTGATTAACACAACTATCCTCTCACTTATTTTTTGTGGTAAGACATTTTAATATACTTCATTGTTTTGAAATGCACCCTTGCATTGTGCATGTTAGTTAAGATCCCACCAAGTACTCCCCCTCCTCCCCTCCCCTCTTTCTTTCTGGACTGAATTTGTATGTTAGCATTCATATGAATGTGTAAGTGATTATATATTGCTTTCATAATAGTATTGAGTACACTGGATACATTTTTTTTCCATTCTTGAGATACTTTATTAAGAAGAATATTTTCCAGCTTCATCCAGGTAAACATAAAAGATGTAAAGTCTCCCTCTATTTTATGGTTGCATAGTATTCCATGGTATACATATACCAGGATTTGTTTATCCATTCATGGGTTGATGGGCATTTGGGCTGCTTTCACGCTTAGCAATTATCAATTGGTCTGCAATAAACATTCTGGTGCAAGTGATTTTTGGTAAAATGATTTCTGTTCACTTGGGTAGATACCTAGTAAGGGAATTACAAGATTAAATGGTAGGTTAACTTTTAGGTCCTTGAGAATTCTCCATATTTCTTTCCAAAAAGGCTGTATTAGTTTGCAATCCCACCAGCAGTGTAGAAGTGTTTCCTTCTCTCCATATCCATGCCAACATCTTCAGTTTTGGGATTTTGTGATGTGGGCTAATCTTACTGGAGTTAGATGATATCTCAAAGTGGTTTTGATTTGCATTTCTCTGATGAGTAAAGATGACAAGCATTTTTTCATGTGTTTGTTGGCCATTCGACTGTCATCTTCAGAGAAGTTTCTATTCAAGTCTCTTGCTCACAAAGAAATGAGGTTATTTGTTCTTTTATTAATTTGAGTTCTCTGTAGATTCTAGTTATCAGACCTTTGTCTGAATCATAATGCACAAAAATCTTCTCCCATTCCGAAGGCTGTCTGTGTGCTTTACTTGCAATACCCTTAGCTGTGCAAATCTTTTTAGCTTGATCCGATCCCAGTAACATATTTTTGGTGTTGCTTCAATTGCCAGGGGGTTCCTCCTCATAAAGTATTTTCCCAGGCCAATATCATTAAGCATTTTCCCTGCACTGTCTTCTAGTTTTTTATAGTCTCATGTCTTAAATTTAAATCTTTAGTCCAGTGAGAATCAATTTTTGTTAGTGGTGGGGGTCCAGTTTGAGTCTTCTACAAGTTGCCAGCCAGTTCTCCCAGCACCATTTGTTAAATAGGGAATCTTTTTCTCCAATGTATGTTTTTGTTAGGCTTATCAAAGATCTAATGACAACATGTGGCTGGATTCTAGATATCTCTTGATTCTCTATTCTGTTCCATATATCTACATCTCTATTTTTTTGCCAGTACCATTCTGGTTTTATCACTATTGATTTGTAGTATAATCTGAAGTCTGGTAATGTGTTGCCTCCTGATTTTTTTTATTTCTAAGTAATGTATTGGCTATTTGAGATTTTTTTTCCGATTCCATATAAAATGAAGCACTTTTTTTTCAAATTATTTAATGTATGACATTGGCGCTTTGATAGGGATTGCCTTAAATCTGTAGATTGCTTTGGGTAGTATGGATAATTTAACAATGTTGATTCTTCCCAGCCATGAGCATAATATATTTTTCCATTTATTAACATCTTCTGCTATTTCTTATCTCAGGACTTTGTAATTCTCATTATAGAGATCTTTCACATCTCCCAGGTATTTCATCTTATTTGGCACTACTGTAAAAGGAATAGAGTCCGTGACTATATTTTTGGCTTGACTATTGTTGGTATATACTACTGATTTATAAGTGTTGATTCTGTATCCTGAGATGCTGCTGTATTCCTTGATCACTTCTAAGAGCTTTGTAGTTGAGTCCCTGGGATTTTCCAGGTATAAGATCATGTCATCCATGAAGAGTAAGTATTTGATCTCCTCTGACTCCATTTTAATACCCTCGATCCCCTTCTCTTGCCTGATTGTGATGGCTAGGACTTTCATCACTACGTGGAATAACAGTGGTGACAATGGGTAGGTATCTACCCATTTCTAGTAGTCCAGATCTGAATGGAAATGTTTTCAGTTTTACTCCATTCAACATGACATTGGCTGTTCGTTTGCTGTAGATGACCTCTCTCAGTTTAAGAAATGTTCCATCTAAGCCTATTTTCTTAAGTGTTCTCATCATGAAAGGATGCTGGATATTATCAAAAGCTTTTCTACAGCAATTAATAGAATCAGGTGGTCTATGTTATTTATTTATGAACCAAATTTACATATGTTGAACCGACCTTGTAACCTTGGGATAAAACCAACTCGATAGTGGTCTATAATTTTTTTGATGTGTTGTTGAATTTTATTTGCTAGAATCTTATTGAATATTTTTGCATTGATCTTCATTAATGATATTGGTGTAGTTTTCTTTCTTTGTTGGGCCCTTTCTTGGTTTGGGGATCTAGGTGATATTTGCTTCATTGAGTGTGTTGGGTAGGAGTCCTTCTTTTTTTTTTTTAATACCTACCACAAAGGGTGGTTTTATTTATTTATTTATTTTTGCAGTTGGGCCGGGGGCTGGGTTTGAACCAGCCACTCTGGGTACATGGGGCCAGCGCCCTACTCACTGAGCCACAGGAGTGCCCAGGAGTCCTTCTTTTTCTTTTTTGGAAAAGGTTATGTAATATAGGTACTTGTTCCTCTTTGAAGGTTTGGTATAATTCTAATGTGAAGCCATCTGGTCCTGGACTTTTCTTTTTTGGGAGATTTCATATTGTTGATGCTATTTCAATGATTGACATAAGTCTATTCAAAATTTCTAATACCTTATGGTTGAGTCTAGGAAGGTGACGTGCTTCCAGATATTGGTCCATTTCTTCCAGATTTTCATATTTCTGAGAATAGTTTTTTTGTAGTAATCATTGAAGATTTTAAAAATTTCGTGGTATCTATTGTTATTTCTCCTTTATCATTTTTTATTGACATTATTAGTGATTTTACTTTTCTGTTTCTGGTCAGGCTAGCCAAAGGTTTATCAAGTTTATTAATCTTTTCAAAGAACCAACTTTTTGTTTTGTTGATCTTCTAAGTGATTCTTTTGTTTTCAATTTCATTTAATTCTACTCTAATTTTGGTTATTTCTTTTCTTCTGCTGGGTTTGGGGTTGTTCTTCCTTTTCCAGTTGCTTGAGATGACCCATTAAGTTGTTGACTTTTTCTTTTTTTGTTTTCTTGATGAAGGCTTCTAATGCTATAGATTTCCCCCTTAGGATTGCCTTTGCAGTATCCCACAGGTTTTGATAATTTGTGTCTTCATTATCATTTTGTTCCAAAAATTTGATGTTCCTCTTATTCTCATCTTTGATCTAGCGATCATTCAGCCTAAGGTTATTTAGTTTCAATGACTTTGTTTGAGTATGAAGATTTCTGTTGCTGTTGAGTTCAACTTTTATTCTGTGATGGTTGAGAAGATACAAGGAATGATTTCTATTCTTTTAAATTTGTTGAGGTTAGACTTGTGTCCTAAGATCCCTATCAAGATTTTAAAAGGGGAATTCCCACTTGGGTTTCCCCCTCCATTGTCGGAGGTTCTGTTCACCCCGTTCCTTTATCTATTTATCAATAAACTTTGTCCTTTCATTTTAAAAAAAGATTTTGAAAGGAACATCTGTTCATACTTTTGAAAGGTTTAAAGGTTGATGATGCTAGATTTTCAGCTCACCCAATTTCATGTCAAAACAGCTACCTTGCCTTTCCCTGGAAAGAGAGTTTTCAATAGTAGAACAGTTATTGCTTATCTGAAATGGCTAATATTGTAATTTGACTCACACAGGAGTGAACAGTGAAAAGAATAAGGAAAGGAAAGGGAAGAAGTAAGTGATTCATTTAGGAATTTGTAAAAAAGGAGAGAAAAAGAGAAAAGCTGTAGGGAGAAAGTAAGATGTCCAAGGACTGAGTGATTCTTTCAGAGCAGAAGCAGCTTTGAAAAGCAAGATAAATAGATTTAAACAGCTTTGCACACTATCTTTAACAAGGCAATCACATTTTTTAATTTCAAGTTCACATCTTATTTATTTTTATTATATATTGGCAAATTATATGTATTGATGAGGTACAAAGCCATGTCATTTTTATTATATATTGGCATAATTATATGTATTGATGAGGTACAAAGCCTTGTCATGACTTTTGAGCATAATGTGGAATGATTAAATCAAACTAATTGACCTATCTAACTCCTCAAACAGTTAACACTGTTTGTGATGAGAACAATTGAAATTTTACTCGTTTAGCAGTATGGAAATATACAGTACTCGGTTATTAGCCATTCACCATGTTGTACAATAGATCTCGAGAAATATATGACTTATTTCTCTTAGTTAAGGCTGTGTATCCTTTATCATCTCCCTATTCCCCCAACTCCTCAGTCTCTGGCAACTATCATTCTGTTCTGCTTCTGAGAATTGTTTTAAGACTCCACATGGAAGTGAGAACATGTGGTGCTTTCTGTATTTGGCTTATTTATTTCACTTAGCATAATGTTCTGCAGTTCCATCTAGGTTGTCAAATGACAGAATTTCTTCCTTTGTATGGCTGAATAGTATTTCATTGTGTATACACAGTCATCCCTCAGTAACCATGGGGAATGGGCTCCAGGACCCCTGAGGATACCAAAATCCAGGGTGCTGGAGTTTCACATATAAAATGGCATGTATTTAGATATAACCTATGCATATCCTCCCATATACTTTAAAGCACCTCTAGATTACTTACAATACCTGTGGCAAATGCTATGTAAATAGTTGTTATACCATATTGTTTAGGGAATAATAAGAAAGAAAGGTCTGTGCATGTTTAGTAGAGATTCCACCATTCATATTTTTTCCTGAATATTTTTGATCCTCGGTTGGTTGAATCCATAGATGCAGAATCCATGAATGAGGGCCAATTGATTACCACATTTTCTTTATCCTTTACTTGGCTATTGTGCAGAATGCTGCAATAAACATGGGTGTGCAGATATTTCTTTGACATATTGATTTCATATGTTTCCAATAAATAAAGTGGGATTCCTGAATTGGCAATAACATTTTGGTGTAGCTTCAGGGCAGGGGTAAGAGAGTAAAATGTAAAACATAGACCCACACAGATTATTTACAAGTTAGGTGCTTATGATGTGTAGGTGATATGTACCACAATGATTCTCAACTGGGGAGTGATCTGACCTCCCTTGGGGCATTTAACAAATTAAATGGAGTCATTTTTGATTATCTTGACTTCGTGACTCTGGGGAAAAGGAAAATAGACCAAGGGATAGGTGTGTTACTGATGAAGCCAGAGATTCTGTGAAACACCCTGAAATGAACAGCTCAGACCTTCAATAGTTTACCTAGTCCAAAATGTCAGAAGTGCTAAGTTTCAAAGGCTTGACCCAATGCAATCAAAAAACAAACAAAACAAATACCCCCACCAAAACCTATTTTTTAGGATTATCATTACAATATTACAACTTCAAAAAGTTAGTTCTGAAAATATCAGGATTGGTTGGGTTTAGAGAAAATATGATGAGTTTCTATTATTTGACAACATAAAGGTTGATTGCATCAGGAATTCAGCTATTTGGGGTCACCTTAATTCCAAAATGTGGCAAACTATTTTAAAATTGAGTCTTCCAAAAATACTCCTATATAATTAGAGGCACTGACTTCAGAGTTAGGGTTTGTACACTGGAATTCTAGTGCTGCTATTTACTAAGAATGTACGCTTGGACAAATTAACTTCTAAGTTTTAATTTCTTCATGTGTAAAGTGAAGGTAATCAAAAGACAGCCCCTGTGAGAGATAAGAAAGGGCTTAGCTAATCAACATGCTTGGCCCAATACCTGACAGTGTAAGTGCTCCTTAAGTATTAGCTACTCTTCTTTCCATCGTTTTAACAGTTTCCTCTCTAGTGGCCTGGTCTTCACACCCCAAACCCCAGTAAGGACCTTCACTGCTTAGTGGTTACTTCTTAAGCTAGAACTATGTGTGCAGGTGTGGGAGGTAGGAGGCCCAAGACTGGAAACCTGACTCTCAATGCAATACTCTCTGCAGATGACTCTACAAGTGAAAATTCAACCTATATTGCAGAAAAGCTGAGTGTGAGGTACTTTTATACTCAGGCTTGGCCTTCTCCTATCCTTTCCCTTTCTGTGATCTTTTCTCAGCAGAGTTAGTTAAAGCACTGGGGGAAAATGTTTTTCCTCCAAGATAAAATCAAGAATTAAGTTAAAACCACCAGTTTCCACATTTGCATTTTAAAAGTACTGGTTTCACAAATAAGAAAAATAGAATGTTGGATTATAGGCTGGATATCACAGTGGCATGGATAATAGAAGCAAAACTACACTGAGGCAGAGAATAATTTCTGCTGCTAAAAAGGCAGGAAAGATAAGTCAAGAAAAGTACCAGGAAGAAAGAATCTAACTGATTTTTTGTTTCTTAAAGAAAGTTATATAAAAATTTTTAAAAAGTGTTCTCAGAATGTGCGTTGTTTTTTTTTTTTTTTTTTTTGAAGAAAATGGATGAGTTTTAAATGGAAACGGAAACTCAACATAATATATAAAATGTCACAGAAATAATGGACTAAGAGAGAACAGATGTTAAAACTTAAATTTAAAAGGTGTGGGTGAAGGAGAAAAAGAAAGCAAGAGGAAAATAGAGAGAGAGGAAAAAAGGAGGCAGAATGGTGTGAAAGCCACTGATAGAGACAGAGTCTGGCCCTGAGTCTTAGCTTTGGTTTGTCTAGTCTGTGACCTTCACAAAATTCTGAACTTCTCCTGAGCCTCAAATAATCCCAATGGGGGCTGGGGTAGAAGTGTTCTGTTATCTTGAGACACCCTGGGCCTGTTCTGCAGGTGTGTGGGCACATCAGAAGGAGCTGGAACCTGGAACTGGGTATGGGCCCGGTGCCCACTGAGGCAGAGCATCTGGGTCAGGCTGAAGGAAAGGGCAGGAAGCAAGTCCAGTCCAGGGACAGAGGGAAATATCTGGAGGGTGCAAGAAAAATGATAGGCACTGGGGTGCAGAAGGTGCGATAACAATGGTGTTGCCGCAGGTGATGAGAACTTATGGGCAGGTAAGACAAACAGAAAGGTAGGATGCTGGCATTGTGGAAATTGGCAGAAAGGTCCCAATTCTGAGGTTTAAATGTTGGGATATGTTTCCAGTCCCCACAGGTAGCTTACTGGCAGTCCTCAGGTCTCAGTGCTGGAGACTTGGAGACACAGGGCACCGGAGAAGAAGATGGAAGAATGCAATAGATACCAAATCACGGAAACGAGGATTAAAAATCTCTCCTATATCAGGAGAGGGGAAGAGCTGAAAATGTAGGGAAGAGATAGGAAAAATCAAGGATACCAGGTGTGGGGATGTTGAGAAAGTTCTCTCAAGTTGTAATATTTATTCATTCATTCATTGTTCACTCAGTGTAGGCAGAGGTTAGATATTAGGTGCTAAAGATGTGCTAAGTTGTGGTCAAGTCTTATCTTTCCCATTTTCCAGCTTCATAGCATTAGGTAAGTAATTTAACACTTCTAACTTGCAGTTGTAAAATAAGGTTGAGGGCATCTCACAAAAGTATAGTTCCAAAAACATGGTATGTGGCTCAATAAATGTAAGCTATAATCGTTCACTCATTCGACATGTATCCCACACTTAGTATCTTGTGAATCTGAGTCAAGAGAGATGGAACAATTTTTTGTTTTTATTATTGTAAAGAAATCTTGGTGCTAAATATAATACAAAGAGGTATATGGGAGGAAGTTTGCAAGATACTTTTCTGTGAGGATTATGAAAAGCAGCCAGAGAAATTCACACTAATGCACACAGTGCAGAATGATTCCAGCTTTAGAGTGGGAAGGAGGGTTGGTTGAGATGGAATAATGAATCAAATGATGGCTTTGCTTTGCTAGGACGTCTGAGCTTGCAGCAAGACACCAGAGGGCCTGGCTCCATCCCAAAGTGCGTCACCCAGTTCTTTTGAACCTCCACCCAATGACCGAGGCAAAAATGTCTTCAAGTACGGGAATCTGAGTTCCCTTTGGCTGTATTTTCCCATGATCAGCTTTCAGACTTGTTCTTTGTGGTTGCATGAAAATACATGAAGTACATTCTGAGGGTCTAAGTGGCTCCAGAACTAGCTGCGCTTGCCCAGAGGCACCATGGTGTCCACACATTAGTGAAGATGGAAGTAAAGGGAAGCATCATGGCTATTCACAATCAATGTTTTACCCCTGGCAAGCTGACCTGGGGAAGGGAAAGGGAGAACATGATCCCAGATCCTATGCAAGTTGCTTTCCACAAGCATTGAATTAGTTTAGTCCTCACGACAAACCTGAATGTTGAGCTTTTGTCTACTTGTGGCCAAAAAGTTGGATAACTTTCTATGGGTCACACAGCCTGTAAGGATGGGAGATAGGACAGGAGCCTGGGCCTCTTTAACTCCTAAAGTAATGCATTTATTCTCTCCTGCATAGAGCATCTCTGCCAATAATAGGTCTGAATTTTTAGGACATCTACATTTTTAAAAAGCAGCAACATCTAAAATAAAGCAGGTTGACCTGTGTGCATACATCTGAGAATTAGGAGTGAATATGTGTATGTGTGTGTGCGCAAGCATATGAGAGAGAGGGAGGTATTTCTTCTTTCATGTACAAAGCAGCATCTCTCTCCCTTCTCTTTTTCATTCCTTGTAATCTATGCACATGCAAAATAATTACTTCTTCCTGTAGGAAGTGTCAGTCCTCCAAGCAAAGAAGAAAGGGCTATAGCATATGTTACCAACACATGTTTTTGCTAGTCTTGTCTCTGTTCCGCCTGCTGTGGCAATCAGCTTTTGCAAATACTGTCACTTACCAAATACAAAAAGCATGTGAATACTCAGCCAATGGCCTGGGATAAACACAACCAGGCTTTCTGACTTGGAACATCCACCCAGAACAGGGGTTTTGTTTCAAAAGAACAAACCCAGCCTTGTATCATCAAAATCATTGGTAGGGTGAGCAAGGGGGCTGTTAGGGTAGAGGAAAGACGTGGACCCAACCCAACAAACTGCTTCAGGGTCTGCCTCATACATATGAAGGAAAATTGATAGTATTTGATAGTGGGTCTGCTCAATCCAGCCAAACTAAAGATGGGCAGGGCTCAAAAACACTGCTGGAAAAGTTGGTATTTGGCCAAATGACTAAGTAGCCAGTTGGGGGTCTGAGAAGCACATGCACAGAAGGGCTTTGAGCTCTGCCTCTTGGCAGGATGCCCATCCATCAAGTTCTTCCAGAGGGGGGAGTTGGCAGTGGGCACTCATAATCCCAGAAGCAGTTGACAGGTAGGCTTGCTGCCGAGAGCCCCCCCAGCACCCCTTCAGGTGCCAGACTCTGCACTGTGGCTGCAGCAGCTCTAAGCTATACCATGAGACAAAGGAGGGGAGCCGGCCATCTTGGTGTAGGGCATTCATTTGGTGCTTTCTGGCCTGGTATATGTGGCATTGGGGGAGTGCTCTTCCTGATGGGCAGACGGTGGCAGGAATTGGCTAAGGACAAGAGGATCTAGCTCTAGGGATCTTCAACCTGCTACTAGTCCAGCACTTTCGAGAGGATAGCCTCTACACTACTTAAATGATGAACAAGGAAGACATGGTGGAAATTTGTAAAGTCTGGGGGGAAAAAATGAACAACCTCATTTAAGGATAGTCACAAAAGAAATCTGAGCTAAGATTACCTCCCCGAGGAACTCTGGGATATCTGAGAAGGCATCAGTGATTCCATTGGCATAAGGACATCTGAGCCTTCTGGAAGAAAGAGTATAAAGGAATTGGAAGCCGAAATCTAGATTTTGCAATCCTTATAATGAAGATTCCTGAAGTTAGAATGAAAACTAAGGCTGAATTATTCTTGAGGACTGAGTCCTAGCTGGAGACACCATCCGTTAGGAGTGAGAAAATCCGGACTTCTTTCTGGGAACTCCATGGGGAGGAACATTTACGTAGCCTTCCAACACCCACTACTTCAGTCACTGGGAATGCAGGAATACCTCATTTTACTGCCCTTTGTTTTACTGAATTTTACAAATAATGCATTTTTTTTTTTCCAACAAATTGAAGTTTGGTGGCAATCCTGTTTTGGTTGGGTCTATCTATGCCATTTCTCTAATAGCACATGCTGACTTTGTGTCTCTGTGTCACATTTTGGTAATTTTCCTAGTATTTCTAACTTTTTCATTACTATTATATCTGTCTGGGTGATCTGTGATTAGTGATCTTTGATGTTTGGGGGCACTATGAACCACACTCACGTAAGATAGCAAAACTAGTCAGTAAAAGTTTTGGGTGCTCAGGCGGTGCCTGTGGCTCAAAGGAGTAGGGCACCGGCCCCATATGCCAGAGGTGGCGGGTTCAAACCCAGCCCCAGCCAAAAAATGCCAAAAGAAATAAAAAGTTTTGGGTGTTCTAGCTGCTGATCCACTTCTCAGCCATTCCCCTATGTCTTTCCTTAAGCCTCTTAATCCTCTGAGACAAAATAATATTGAAATTAGGCCGATTAATAATCCCACAATGAACTCTAAGTGAAAAAGGAAAAATTGCATGTTCTCACTTAAAATCAAACACTAGAAATGATTAAGTTTAATGAAGAAGGCATGTCAAAAGCTAAGAGAGTCTGAAAGCAAGGCCTCTTTCCCCAAACAGTGAAGTTGTAACAGTAAATAAAGTTCTCAAAGAAAATTAAAAGTGCTGCGCCAGTGTACAAAAGAATGATAAGAAAGCAAAACAGCCCTATTACACACATGGAGAAAGTTTTAGTGGTCTGGATGGAAGATCAAACTTGCTATAGCATTATCTTAAATCAAAGGATAACCCAGAACAAAGCCCTAATGTTCTGCAAATCTATAAAGGTTAATAGAGATGGTGAAACCACAGAAAACAAGTTGGAAGACAGCAAACCCAGCAAAGGTTGGTTCATGAGGTTTAAGGAAAGAAGTCATCTCTATAACATGAAAGTGCAAAGTGAAGCAGCAGGTGCTGGTGTAAAAGCTCCAGCAAATTATGTGGAAGATCTAGCTAAGATCTTGAATGAAGGTGTCTATACTAAACAGATTTTCTATGTAAATGAAACAGCCTTCTATTGGAATAAGATTCCATTTCAGATTTTTATAGCTAGAGAGAGGAGAAATCAGTGCCTGGCTTCAAAGCTAACTCTCTTGTTGGGGCTATTGTAGCTGGTGACTTAAAGTTGAAGCCAATACTCATTGACCATTCCAAAAGTCCTAGGGCCCTTAAAAAATTTACTGAATCTACCCTGCCTATACTCTATGCATAGAACACCACCTGAATGACAGCATATTTGTTTAGAGCATGGTTTATTGACTATTTTAAGCCCAGTGTTGAGACCTATTGGTCAAAACAAAAGATTCTTTCCAATATATTATTGCTCATTGAGATGCACCTGGTTACCCAAGATCTCTGATGGAGATATACAGGGAGATAAATGTTGTTTTTGTACTTGTCAACATTACATCCATTCTGCAGCCCAGGGTTAAAGGTGTAATTTAAACTTTCAAGTCTTATTATTATTTTTTTTTTTTTATTAAATCATGGTTGTGTACATAAATGTAATCATGGGTTATAATGTGCTGGTTTTATATACAATTTGAAATATTTCCATCAAACTGGTTGACATAGCTTTCATGGCATTTTCTTCATTATTGTGTGCAGACATTTATATTCTACATTTAGTAAGTTTCACCTATACCCTTCTAAGAAACACCTGTAAGTGTGGACCCACCAATTGCTCTCCCTCCGCCCATCTTCCTCCTCCCCTCCCCTCCCTTGCCCCTTTCCCCATGTCCTTGTGCTGTAATTGGGTTATAGTTTTCATATGAAAGCTATAAATTAGTTCCATAGTAGGGCTGAGTACATTGGATACTTTTTCTTCCATTCTTGGGATACTTTGCTAAGAAGAATATTTTCCAGCTCCATCCATGTAAGCATGAAAGAGGTGAAGTCTCCATCTTTCTTTAGGGCTGCATAATATTCCATGGTGTACATATACCACATTTTATTAATCCATTCATGGGTCGATGGGCACTTCGGCTTTTTCCATGACTTAGCA
>CAUYRH010042043.1:0-40279 GCA_963574655.1 Perodicticus potto | reverse complement strand
TCACCCTGGATAGAGTGCTGTGGCATCACAGCTCACAGCAACCTCCAATTCCTGGGCTAAAGCAAGTCTCCTGCCTCTGCCTCCCAAGTAGCTGGGACTGCAGGTGCCCACCACAACGCCCAGCCATTTTTTGGTTGTAGCCGTCATTGTTGTTTGGCAGGCCCAGGTTGGATTCGAACCTGCCAGCTCAGGTGTACGTGGCTGGTGCCTTAGCCCATTGAGCCACAGGCACCGAGCCTCATCTATCTTTTTTAGAGAAGGTTCTGTTTGGGTGGCATCAGTGAGAAGGTTCTGTTCATCTCTCTTCTCTATTGATGTATGGGATTATTGGATTTTTTCATGTGGATTAATTTAAGTTCTCTATAGATCTTAGTTATTAAGCTTTTGTCTGATTCAAAATATGCAAATACCATTTCCCATTGGGTAGGTTATCCATTTGCTTTGGTTTTTGTCTCCTTAGCTGTACAGAAGCTTTTTAGTTTAATTAAATCCCATTTGTTTATTTTTGTTGTTGCAATTGCCACAGCAGTTTTCTTCATAATGTCTTTCCCCAGGCCGATAACTTCTAGTGTTTTTCCTATGCTTTCTTTAAGAATTTTTGTCGTTTCATGCCTTAAATTTAAGTCCTTTATCCATCTTGAATCAAAATTATGAAACCCTAAGAAAGGAAATAGCAGAGGATTTTAACAAATGGAATAAGATACGATGCTCAGGGCTAGGAATAATCAACATGGTTAAAATGTTTATACTTCCCAGAGCAATCTACCAATTCAACCCCATCCCTATTAAAATACCAACATCCTATTTTTAAGACTTGGAAAAAATGATTCTGCATTTTGTGTGGAACCAGAAAAAGCCCCGTATAGCTAAGGAAGTTCTTAGTAATAAAAACAAATCCAGGGGCATCAGCATATCAGATTTTAGGCTGTACTACAAGGCCATAGTGGTCAAGACAGCATTGCACTGGCACAAAAATAGAGACATAGACATTTGGAATTGAATAGAAAACCAGGAAATGAAACCAACAACTTACAAGCACCTAATCTTCGATAAACCAAACAAGAATGTCCACTGCGGGAAAGACTCCCAATTTAATAAATGGTGCTGGAAGAACTGGATATTCACATGTAAAAGACTGAAACTGGAACTGCACCTTTCTCCACTCACAAAAATTGAGAATTCTTTTTATAAATTAAGTCTAATTATAGTTATGTAAATCATGACAGTAAGTTCTATATGCACATATAATAAAATAAAGGAGACAAATAAACCTAGAAATAGGAGTTTATTAAATATAAGAACTTCTTAAATTCACCAAAATTTATCAGAAGAATTTTATTGAATTTTTATAAAGCATGCCACTGAAATTGATGTTTAGTTCTTTTACTACAATATAATTTTTAATGCAATATACACAGCTGGTCTGATCTTCCCTGAAGATAGGACTTACACACCTGTTTGTTAACTCTATATATACATGATCACAAAGACTTACCACTATACACATGGATGAGAACCTGAAAGTAAGATGATCATGTCTTTCTCTTGCCCGTGTAAGCCCTATCTGTGATTTTATCTTTTGGATCTCAAGAGAGATAGGATTCCAATCTTACATAAATTTGTAAGTGACAGATATATTATACAAAATCAAAAAGAGTCTTGGGATTGTTCAATGCCTTACACATGACCTATAACTGTGAGTGATATCTTCAAAAGTTTTTGTCAGAAATGGTATGAGATTAATATCTACATTTGATATTACCCTGTATATTCTAAACATTGCCCCAAAACTTGATGTCAACTTCCACAGCAACCTCACCCCAAATATCTCCAGACCCATGCTTAAAATGTTGGCTATATTTTGTTTGTGGAAAGCACATAATACTAGCAGTGTTCCTCCTGGACACAAAATCCTCTTGAGCCTTCAAAAATGTGCAATAACTCAAACAGATTTTTAGGTGTTAAAATAAATTTACTAAGTTTTGCCTCATGTTTTGTCTTAGTCTTCTTGGGATGACATAATAAAATGTCACAGACTGAGTGACAAACAATAGAAATTTATTTCTACTAATTTGGAAGCCAAAAGTCCAAGGTCAAAGTCCATTATGATTCAGGCCTTATAAAGTTATTCCTGCTTTACTGATAGCAACCCTGTCACTGTGCCCTCACAGTCTTTCTTTTGGGTGCATTTAGAGAGAGAGAGAGCAAGAGTCTCTTATTATAAGGTCTCTGTTTCCATCAGACCAGGGCCCCACCCATATGATTTTATTTAATTCTAATTGCCTTCCGAAAACCCCAGCTCCAAATACCATCAGATTGCGGTTTGAGGACTTAAACATATGAATTGAGAGGCGGGCACAAACATTGAGTCCATAACACTGAAGAAAACGAATTTCTTCTTCTGCCCTCTAGGAACATTCTGAAGCATTCATTTGGCATTCAGCAATGAATTATTGATAAATATGAAGTTCATTTTATTACTTTTAACCCCATTTATGTGTACCATAACACCTGACACACATTGGGGGAGAGGCTATCTCCAATGAGTGCCTGTGCCTAGAATCCTGAAAATGATGGAATGCTTACCTTGAGGAAAGAGTTCCTGTGTTATATTCAATGCTGTCAGCATCACATTGACCACTAGTGCTCTGTAAAGTGAATACCTGACCCTAAAACTTGGACTATTAGGAAGATTCATGCAAGCTCAGTGGGTGTAGGGAGGATAATCCCCTGAAATTTTGCACTTGATTTTTGACAACTGGCAATGGAGTAATGAACAAGAATGTCAGAAGTCCTGTTCTCATGTTGCCTATGCTGTACTGGATGGTGGTTAAGTGTCATGAAGAAAGACAACATAAGCAAGGAAAGGGAGATTAGAGTGCTGGGAGGATGCTCTTCAGGGAAGATAACACTAATAAACCTCATCTGTCCTCAACAACCAGCAGACACATTTAACTTCCCTATAGAGCTTAGGTGCAACTTCCAGGAGAATCCAAAATAACCAATATAAATGCTAATCCTTCATGTTCACGTGCTTTTATAGTTATTTATATGTGTCTCTCTTGAATAAAATTAGTTTTATTTAGTGCAGGAACCATTTGTCTTATTCTCATAGTCTAGTACAGGGACTACAACAATGATAAAATTCGGGAAAAATCTTTCTTGAAAGAACAAATTTGTTTAAGAAACATCAGTAAGACCCAGACAAAATGTTTCCAATACCATTTTGTGGAATTGAACTTTATTCTGGTGACAAAAATTATTCTGAAGTATTGTCATGGACAGAGTGAGAATATAATGCTTCTACTCAATGGTACCTTAGAAATGGATTTATGACAGGACACTTCTGATAATTAAGTTAAAAAATTATGATGTTATGAACTAAGATAGTGATAATAATGTATCAAGGGAAGGGAAACAAGTCATTTTAAATAAAGTACTATGCATCCCAATGGTTCAGAAACACATTCTGTACACAATCATTACATATAAAGCTTTCCTAAGAAAAAAATGTGTATATAGATTTTGTTTAAAATTTTCATGGTTTTTACTTACTTTCAAGTGGATTTTTTAGTCAGTGCAACAAAGTAAAATAATTAAATTAGTAAAATCAAACAGAAAAGGAAAAAAATCAGTTAAAGGGGGGAAAATACCACATTAGAAAATAAAGAATACTATATTTATAGATTAAATGATACTTTATGTAGAAAATATGATATAATATATGAAAATGTTACTAGAAATAGCAACTGAATTGAACACTTTTGAAAGATACAAAGCCAATGTGTAAAAATCAATTGAATGCCTACTTACTTTCAATAAATAAACAGAAAGTGAAATTTAAAAATTATGTTTTTAAATAGTACCAAAAACATGAACTACTTATGAATTAATTTTTTTTAAAAGATAGGACATGAAAGACACTTATGTTTTTCCCATATCGTGGCTATTGTCAGAAAACTTCAATGAATATGGGAGTACAGATATCTTTGAGGTGATGATTTTATTTCTTTTTGGTATATGCCCAGAAAAGAGATTGCTGGGTCACATGATAGTTCTGTTTTAGATTTCTTTAGAAATCACCATATTGTTTTCCATATTAGTTGCACCAATTCATATTACTACAAGAGTGTAAAAGGGTTTTCTTTTGTATACATCCTCACTAATACTTACTATGTTTTGACTTTTGATAATATCTTTGTATCAAGTGTGAGGTGTAAAACTTAATGGTTTTGATTTGCATTTTTTCTGATGATTAACGATGTTAAGCATTATTTCATATACCTGTTAGTCATTTTTACGTCTTCCTTGAAGAAATGTCTATTCGGGTTCTTTACCTATTTTTAAAATTAGGTTATTTGTCTTCTACTATTGAGTTGTATAAGTTCTTTATAAGTTTTGGATATTAACTCCTTATTAGAGGTATGGTTTATAAATATTTTTTCAAGCCATAGACTGGTAGTCCATTTTGTTTATTTTTTCCTTTGCTGCACAACAACTTTTTAGTTTGATGTAATATCATTTATTTGCTTTTGTTCCCTGAGCTGTCATTGTGATACACAAAAATGTCATTGCAAAGTCCAGAAGATTTTCCTCTACATTCTGTACTAAATGTTTTATAGTTTCAGGTCTTACATTGAAATATGTTCACCATTTTCGGTTTGGTACATGGTATAAGATAAGGGTCCAATTTTATTCTTTTGCATGTGGAAATTCAGTTGTCCAGATAATTTATTGAAAGACCACCTTTTCCTTATTATGTGTTCTTCAAAACTTTCAAAAATTATTTAACCATGTACATCTGGATTTATTTCTGGGCCCCCTATCCTGTTCTATTGGTGTAAGTGTCCGTTTTTATGTCAGCACCACACTGTTTTGATACTACTGTTTTATAATTTTTAGTCGGGAGTGTGATGCTTCCAAATATATTTTTATTTTTTCAGAATTGGTTTGAACATCTGAGTTCCTTTGTGGTTCTGTCTAGATTTTAGGGCTGTTTTGTCATTTCTTGTGAAGAGTGACACTAGAATTTTGATAGGGATTGCATTTAATCTGTATATTGCTTTGAGTATTCCAGACATTTTAGCAAATTAATATTTGTGATCCATGAGTATATCTTTCCATTTATTTGTTTCTTCCTCAATTTCTTTCATCAATCATTTCATAGTTTTCAGTATACAGAACTTTCACACACTTGGTTAAATTTATTCTAAATTATTTTTTGATGCTATCATAAATACTATTATTTTCTTTATTTAATTTTCAGCTAGGTTATCATTTGTGTATCAAAATGCTCTTGAAGTTTGCATGTTGAGTTTGGATCCTGCCACTTTACTGAATTCAGTTATAATTGTAGGATGAATTTCATATAGTGAATGTGTGCTCTTTCAATATCCTTGTTGCAATGTCTGGGGATATGTCATGGATAGAAGTCTCCACAAACTCTTTTGGAGTTCCCCAGGCATGTTCCCACCACTAACCAGTTTGTAATTCTGACTTCCTATCACAAGATCCACTACTGCATATAGTCTTTTCCAACGCTGCTCATTCATCCCATCGTGTATGAACACACACGTGTGTGTGTGCACACAAACGCACATACACACACCTGTTGGATAAAATTATTCCAAAGAGGAGTTTGGCTTGGATTCCTGTTAATAATTCTAAATTGTTAACATGAAATTAATCATTCACTCCACTTCTAGGTAGGCATAAGTTAAAGCACATGCAATTTTGTTTGGCAGGAAAATAAAGATATTTTGTTTTTTCTTTCATTATTATTACTTTTTATTAAATCATAACTTTGTACATTGATGCATTTATAGGGTTCAGTGTACTGCTTGATATACAATGTGAAATGCTTACATTGAACTAAGTAACACATCCATCACAATTATACTCATTTCTTAATAGTTCTGAAATGTACCATTGCATCATGAACATTAGGTGAGGTCCCCCCAAATACCTTCCCTCCTCCAAAAGCCCCCCTCCCCTCCCCTCTCTCTCCTCTTCTCTTCTGCTTTCTGGACAATAGTTATGTTTTGCTATTCATATGAATGAGTAGGTGATTATATATTGACTTCATAGTAGTATTGAGTGCATTGAATACTTTTCTTCCATTCTTGAGATACTTTACTGGGAAGAATATGTTCCAGCAAGATGTGAAGTCTCAATCTTTTTATGGCTACATAGTATTCCATGGTGTACATATAGCACAATTTTTTAATCCATTCATGGGTTGATGGGCACTTAGACTGTTTCATGTCTTGGCAATTATGAATTGGGTTGTAATAAACATTCTGGTACAAATGCCTTTGTTGTAAAATATTTTTTGATCATCTGGAAATATACCTAGTAGAGGAATTGCAGGATCAAATGGTAGGTCTACTTTTAGTTCCTTGAGTGTTCTCCAAACTTTTTTCTAAAATGTTGTATTAGCTTGCATTCCCATCAGCAGTGTAGGAGTATTCCCTTCTCTCCGCATCCATGACAACATCTGTAGTTTTGGGATTTTGTGATGGGGCAATCTTACTAGAGTTAGATGATATCTCAAAGTAGTTTTGATTTGCCTTTCTCTGATGCTTAAGGATGATGAGCATTTCTGCATGTGGTTGTGGGCCATGCACCTGTCTTCATCAGAGAAGTTTCTGTTCAAGTCTCTTGCCCACATAGAAATGGACTTATTTGTTCTTTTCTTATTGATTAGTTTGAGTTCTCTGTACATTCTAGTTATCAGACCTTTGTCATAAGCATAACCTGCAAAAATCTCCCATGCTGAAGTTTGTTTGTTTGCTTTATTTACTGTACTCTTGGCTATGCAAAAGCTTTTTAGTTTGATCAGATCCCAGTAATGTAATTTTGGTGTCACTTCAATTGCCTAGGGAGTCCTCCTCACAAAATATTCTCCCAGGCCAATTTCTTCAAGTGTTTTCCCTGCACTCTCTGCTAGTATTTTTATAGTTTCATGTCTTAAGTTTAAAACTTTTACTCAGTGAGAATCAATTTTTATTAATGGTGAAAGATGGGGGTTCAGTTTCATTCTTAATGGTCACCCGCCAGTTCACCCAGTATCATTTGTTAAATAGAGAGTCTTTCCCCAACTGAATACTTTTGCTAGGCTTGTTGAAATTCAAAGGATGATAAGTAGCTGAGTTCATCTCTTGGTTCTCTATTCTGTTCCATAAATCTACCTGCCTGTTTTTGTGAGAACCATGCTTTTTTGATCACTATAGATTTATAATATAGCCTGAAGTCCAGTCACGTGATACCTCCTGATTTTTTTTTCTTATTTCTGAGTAAGTTATTTGCATTTCACATTTTTTTCTGATTCCATATAAAATTAAGTACTGTTTTGACAAATTCTTTAGAGTGTGACAGTAGTGCTTTAATAGGGATTGAATTAAATCTGTAGATTGCTTTGGGTAGTATGGACATTTTTACAATGTTGATTCTTCTCAGCCATGAGTATGTTATGTTTTTCCATTTGTTAACAACTTCAGCTATTTCTTTTCTCAGAGTTTCATAGTTCTCTCTATAGAGATCTTTCACATTCTTTGTTAGGCAAATTTCCAGATATTTCACCTCTTTGACACGATTGTAAAAGGAATAGAGTCTTTGACTATATTTTCAGCTTGACTATTTTTGGCATATATAAAAGTGACTGATTTGGGGCAGCACCTGTGGCTCAATGAGTAGGGCACCGGCCCCATATACCAAGAGTGGAGGGTTCAAACCCGGCCCTGGCTGAACTGCAAACAAAAAATAGCCAGGTGTTGTGGTGGGTGCCTATAGTCCCAGCTACTTGGGAGGCTGAGGCAAGAGAATCGCCTAAGCCCTGGAGTTGGAGGTTGCTATGAGCTGTGATGCCATAGCACTCTACCAGGGGTGATAAAGTGAGACTTTCTCTACCAAAAAAAAAAAATAATAAGACAAAACAAAACAAAAACAAACAAACAAACAAAAAAAGCTACTGATTTGTAAGTATTGATTTTGTATCCTGAGATCCTGCTGTATTCCTTGATGACTTCCAAGAGTTTTGAAGTTGAGTCCCTGGGATTTTCCAGATCTAGGATCATATCATCAGTGAAGAGTGAGAATTTGATCTCCTATGACCCTATTTGGATACTTTTGAACACCTTCTCTTGCCTTATTGTGATGGCTAAGACTTCCATTATTATGTTTAATAGTAATGGAGACAGTGGGCATCCTTGCCTCATTCCTGATCTGAGGGGAAATGTTTTAATTTTACTCTATTCAATGTGATATTGTCTGTGAATTTGCTGCGGATGGCATCTATCAGTTGAAGAAATGTCTCTTCCATGCCCATTTTCTTAAGTGTTCTGATCATGAAAGGATTCTGGACAATATCTAAGGCTTTTTCTACATCAGTTGAGAGAATCATATGGTCTTTGTTTTTGGTTTTGTTGATGTGATTTATTATATTTGTAGATTTGTGTATGTTGAACCCACCCTGTAACCCTGGAATAAAACCAACTTGATGATGGTGTGTAATTTTTTTGAAGTGTTGTTGAATTCTATTTGCTAAAATCTAATTGAATATTTTTGCTTTGATATTCATTAATGATATTGGTCTATAATTTTCTTTCTTTGTTGGATCCTTTCCTGGTTTGGGGATCAGGGTGATGTTTGCGTCATAGAATGTGTTGGGAAGTATTCCTTCTTTTTCTACGCTTTGGAAAAGCTTGTACAATACAGGTACTAGTTCCTCTTGAAAGGTTTGATAGAATTTGGATGTGAAGCCATCTGGTCCCAGACTTCTTTCTTAGGAGATTTCATATTGTTGATGCTATTTCAGTGATTAATTTAGGTCTATTCAAGATTTCTAATTCTTTCTGGTTGAGTCTAGGAAGGTGGCATGCTTCCAGATTTTGGTCCACTTCCTTCAGATTTTCATATTTTTAGAAATAGAGATTTTTATACTAATCATTGAGGATTTTTTGAATTTCTGAGGTGTCTGTTGTTATTTCTCCTTTATTGTTTCGGATAGAAGACATTAGAGATTTTACTTCTCTGTTTCTGGTTAGGTTGGCCAAAGGTTTATCAATTTTATTAATCTTTTCAAAAAAACAACTTTTGTTTCATTGATGTCTGAATGATTCTTTTGTTTTCAATTTCATTCAATTCTGTCCTAATTTTGGTTATTTCTTTTTTTCTTGTGGGTTTGAGGTTGGAATGCTCTTCCTTTTCCAGTTGCTTGAGAAGATCCATTAAATTGTTGGCTTCCTCTCTTTCTGTTCTCTTGATGAAGGCTTTCAATTCTATAAATTTCCCTCTTTGGACTGTTTTTGCAGTATCCTACAGGTTTTGATAATTTGTGTCTTCATTATCATTTTGTTCCCAAAATTTGTTGATTTTCTTCTTAATCTCATCTTTCATCCATCTATCATTCAGCCTAAGATTATTTAGTTTCCATGACTTTGTTTAATTGTGAAGATTCCTATTATTGTTGAGTTCAACTTTTATTCCATGGTGGTCTGAGAAGATACAAGGAATAATTTCTACTCTTTCAAATTTGCTGAGGTTAGATTTTTGTCCTAGGATATTATCTATTTTGGAGGATGACCCATGGGCTGATGAGAAGAATGTATATTCAGTTTTATTAAGATGAAGGATTCTATATAGGTCTGTAAAGTCCATTTGTTCTAGGGTCAGATTTAAGTCTAATTTTTCTTTCTTTTTTCTTTTTTTATTATTGGAGATTTATTGAGGGTACAAGATGTGTCACATACTGAGACCCCATCCCCTCCCTTTTTCCCTCTCTCTGCTCTTCCTTTACCCCACTCCCTCCCTTCTTCTCTCTCTCTCTGCCCTCCCCTTTCCCTACACCCCACCATGTCATCATCATTAATTGTCCTTGTATCAAAATTGAATTAATGCTTCTCCATTCCTGTGATGCTTCACTACAAATAATGTGTTCCACCTCCATGCAGGTTAATACAAATGCTGTAAAATGTCTATTTTTTTAATGGTTGAATAGTACTCCATGGTATACATGTATCACAGCTTATTAATACATTCCTGGGTTGGAGTGAATTTAGGCTGTTTCCACATTTTGGCAATTGTAAATTGATCAGCAGTATACAGTCTAGTGCAAGTGTCCTTATGATAAAAGTTTGTTTGTTTGTTTGTTTTTCCTTCTGAATAGATGCCTAGAAATGGGATTGCAAGTCTGTTTCTTCGTTTAGTTTCTTCTTGGAGGATCTATCCAAGACTGTCAAAAGGGTGTTAAAATTTCCAACTATTATAGTGCAGGAAGATTTCAAGTTGTTAATATCCATTAGGGTTTGCTTTATGAATTGAGGAGCCTTATGGTAGGGTGTATAAAAGTTGATTATCCAAATCTCTTCATGTTGGGTGTTTCCCTGGACAAATATGTCATGAACATCCTTATCTTTCTTTATCTTTGTTGGTTTAAAGCCAATTGTATCTACAACTAAAATTGCGACCCCTCCTTTTTTTCTGGTTTCCATTTTCCTGTATTATAGAAGTACATTCCCTCACCCTGAGTCTATTTTTATCCTTTAAGGTAAAATGAAATTCTTATCTGCAGCAGATATCTGGTCTGAGTTTATGTATCTACCCAGCCAGTTGTGCCTCTTTAGAGGACAATTTAAACCATTCACATTAATTGAGAGAATTGGTAAGCCTGGTTGTGTTTTGAGCATTATTATTTTTGGATGTCCAGTAGACATTTTTAATCCTTTCACCACCGTGGAAGTTAGGTTATGTTCAAAAATTTCTGGGTGAGTTTACTTTGGAGTTGGAGCATTGTGGTGGTCATTGTAGATGATGTGTCTGAGAATATCCTGGAGAGCTGGTTTAGTTATTGCAAATTTCTCCAACATGTCTATGTCATTAAAGTATTTTATTTCTCTATCACAAATGAAAATCAGTTTAGCTGGATACAGGATCCTGGGCTGGAAGTTGATTTGTTTTGGGAGATTGAAGTTCGATGACCATCATCTTCTGGCTTGAAATGTTTCAGCTGAGAGAATAGCAGTCATTCTGATATTTCTCCCTTTGTATGTGATGCTTTCTTTCTTTCTTTCTTTTTTTTTTTTTTTTTTTTTTTTTTTTTTTTTTTTTTGTTGCAGTTTTTGGCTGGGGTAGGTTTGAACCCACCAGCAGCAGTATATGGCACTACTGCCCTACTCCTTTGAGACACAGGTGCCCCCTTGGTAATGCTTTTCTTATATCTGGCTGCTTGCAGAATTTTCTGTTTCATTTTAATTTTGGAAAAATTAATAACAATGTGTCTAGGAGATGCTTCATTTGGATTGAGTCTTGCTGAGGTTCTGAAACTGTCTCCTATCTGGAGTTCTGTATCACTTGCAATACTTGGGAAATTCTCCTCCAAAATCTCTTGGAGTAGAGCATCTGTACCTTTAGGACCATCCACTTCTCCTTGGGGAATTCCTATAAGATGAATGTTTGATCTTTTGGAGTGATCCCAGAACTCTCTCAGGGACTGATCAGTTTTTGCTCTCCATTTGTCTGCCTCTTTGAGCGTTAGGAATGTTCAAAAGTTTTGTTCTCAGTTTCAGAGATCCTTTCTTCTGCCTGGTTAACTCTATTACTGAGGGAATCTATTGTATTTTGGGGCTCCTCAACTAACTTTTTCATTTCCTTGAGCTCTGCTATCTCTTATCTCATTATGTCTATATCTTTGGTGACTTTGTCTTTGAATTCATTAATTTTTTGAGACAACTTTGGAACTACTCTTTTGGTATTCAATGTCTATCTTTTCTTCCATTCTATTTATTTTTTTTGCCATCCATATTCTGAATTCAGCCATTTGTCTATGCATGGAATCTTTGTCAGTTCTTGGGGGAGTTGACCTACTCTGGTTGTTCATGTTGACAGAGTTCTTCTGTTTGGTCCACCTTATGTTCATTTTCATTTGGTTACGAGAACTGATAAGGTAAGATTGAATTGAAGTTCTTTGGTAGTGGAGATAGCCCCTTACCAAAGTTCTAGGCTTTGGGATTGTGGCTTATCCCCTACAACCTTACAAAGGCCTTTTTTAGAGTTTTGGTCGAAGATGCTGAGGACTTACTTAGTGAGATAGCACAAGTTGCTTCTATTTTGATATTAGCCAATCTCTATCCTATCCTAAAAATTTGCGGTGTTAGATTTAAATCTCAGCTGTGAAGAGATATAAACATCTGCAGTGCCCAACCCCCACCCTTCATTTCTTTTCTGCTACAGAATTTTGAAGGTCAACCTCAGAATACAGCCCCAGACACAAGTTCCAATTAAATTGTCTCAGGCAGTGTAAACCCTGCTCAACAGAGAGGGATTCAAAGGTCTCCAACAGCACAATTGGAGCCAGGGATCCATTCCCCTGCCTGCCAGACTCAGTCCACAGTCTTGTCTGCTTCTCTGTTCACAGGCCCAGTTGGAGTCAGAGACCACACCCCACCTGCCAGTCTCAGTCCAGTGTCTGGTAAGCTTCTGTTTGCAGGCTCTGTTGGAGTCAGGGCACCACGCCCCACCCCCAGGTCTCAGTCCTCACCCAGTAAGCCTCTGTACCAGCCTCTCGGGAGACAGGGGACCATACACTTGCCCTCAGGTCTTGGTTCACACCCAGAAAGCTTCTGCTCAAGGATTCTGTTAGAGTCAGGGGACCATGCCCTTTCCCTCAGGTCTCAGTCCATGCCTGGCAAGTCTCTGCTTACAGGCCCAGCAGGGTCTGGGGACCAGCCCTGCCTGCCAAACTCAATCCACACAGGCAACCGCTCTCCCACTGTGGGTGCCATCAGAGCTGAGGTTTCTGTAGTTTGTCCCACCAGTCACAGTCCAAACTGAGTGTCAACATCACCATTGGCCAGGCATAGTCATAACCAGGGGACTGCTCCTCCTCCCACCGAGTGTCCCTTTCTTCCCACACCCTCTTTCTTCCCTGTTAGTCACAAATTCTGTCCTGATGGTTGGTGGTCCACACCATGCCCAGATATCTCATTAAAAGTACAAACACTCTGAGATTTGCAGGGGACAGAACTTCAGACCACCATACACATTAGGAAGGGTGGACTGGGAGTTTGGACTTGCGGGGGAAAATATCTGTTCAATTTTATTCCTGGTAATTTTATTCCTGATGGTATCTAGCTTCATAAGTGAGACCTCCCTGGAGAAAGAGACCTGATGTTTAACATCTCTCTCCAGTGTGGTAAAATGAGAGAGTTTTGGCCCCTAAAAGAAAGCTTGCAGACAGCCCAGAGGCCTCCTGCTTGGGGAAGGAGTCTCTAGTCAATAGGCTTTGTACCTGTAATTTGTTTTCTTGAATGCTTTTCCTTGGAGCATTCAAGAAAACAGCTTGCTGAAATTCTATCTTGGCTCACCTCCCCACCTTTGGCTTCATAGAGTCTGATTCTGTCCAGTTTTTCTCCCTCTTGTCATGAGCTTGTGCTGAGAGTTACTACCAGTTGGCCATTTTCCCAGAATTCCACAAATACCTATGC
Organism: Perodicticus potto; assembly: GCA_963574655.1. Lineage (NCBI taxonomy): Eukaryota > Metazoa > Chordata > Mammalia > Primates > Lorisidae > Perodicticus > Perodicticus potto. The sequence goes on along the minus strand of CAUYRH010042043.1, from coordinate 26,798 downwards.
TACATTGCATCTGTTGCCTCATGTGTACTTTTTGCCAATATTCAACAACAGGAATACAAACCAGGGAACTGTTCTTGCTTTTCCTCTAACAAGCTTGTGCCAATATCTCCTCTTCTTGATGCAGACTGCACAGCTATGATAGTCATATTCCCCACTTCTTGAGCATTTTTATTCTTCTGGGGCACCAGGAAGGATATATGGGCTTCTACTACCCACAAGAATCTCAACAAATGGTCTAAAGTGGATTTTTTTGACACAGAGTCTCACTCTGTGCCTTGGGTAGAGTGCTATGGCCTAATAGCTTATAATACCCTCAAACTCTAGGTAGGCATATGTTAAAGTACATGCAATTTTGTTTGGCAGAAACATGCAGTTATTTTGTATCCTTGAAAATAAGCTAGTATTAAACGGGCATTTTGTTTATTTATTTTTTCATTTTATTTTATTTTGCTTTATTTTATTTATTTATTTTTTTGAGATAAAGTCTCACTATATCACCCTTGGTAGAGTGCCGTGATGTCACAGCCCATAGTAGCCTCAAACTCTTAAGCCTAAGGGTTTCTCTAGCCTTAGCCTCCCAAGCAGCTGGGACTACAGGCATCTGCCACAATGCCTGGCTATTTTTTATTGTTGTAATTGTCATTGTTGTTTGGCAGTTCCAGGCCGGGTTCGAACCCTCCAGCCCTGGTGTACATAGCTGCCTCTCTAGCCGCTGAGCTAGAGGTGTCAAGCCTCACATGGGCTTTTTAAAAAATAACTTTCAGGCTTGGCACCTGTAGCTCAAGTGGATAGGGCACTAGCCACATACACTGGAGCTGGCGGGTTCAAACCCAGCCTGGGCCTTCCAAATAATGACAACTACAACCAAAAAATAGCTGGACGTTGTGGTAGGTGCCTGTAGTTCCAGCTACTTGGGAGGCAGAAGCAAGAGAATCACTTCAGCCCAAGAGTTTGAGGTTGCTGTGAGCTGTAATGCCATAGCACTTTACTCAGGGTGACAGCTTGAGATTCTGTCTCAAAAAAATATACATATCTTTCAGAATGTACAAATAGGCAAACATGTAAACATAGACCATAGTTTGTTTTTCTAAGTTGATAGATTTCTTTTATTTTGCTATGTATTATACTAATTTCAGAATATTAAGAATACAAATAAAATATGTGTATTTTTTTACATACTTGTTGTCATACCAATTGGATCAAAGTTATAGCTGTGCCTTTCACTTAGACAGTGTGCACCATACCCAATAGGTGTGAATTTACCCATCACCTCCTTCCTCCTCCCCCAACCTTGATTTTCATTGAGACTTACTTCTGTATGTGTATCCTTAAGTATTGACTGATTAGTTCCAATTTGGTATTGAGTATATGTGTTTGTTTTCTCCATTCTTGTGATGTTCTACTTAGAAGAATAGTTTCCAGTTCTCTTCAAGTTGCTACCAAGGTACTAGATAGCCATTACTTTTCAGGTGGAGTAGTGCTCCATGGTATCCATTTTATTAATCCATTCATGCATTGGTGGGCACTTGGGTTGTTTCCATGTCTTTGTGATTTTTGAATTGTGCTGCTATAAACATATATTATATTTAGTTCTCTCATTCGGATACACTTACATTCTCAAAGTGCCATTTTTCTTCTCTCTAAAAGAGGAATTTCATTTCTCAAAGCTCTTTTGGGTAGTGCATGAGATGTTGCATGAAACACCACTTTGTAACACACCACACCTGGTAGTTAATTAATAAAAGCTGATCCTAGTCTTGATCTTTTTCAGGTTTCTAATTCTAAAGTGTTTTTAGTGTTCATGGATCTCTGAAAGAATTAATACTTACGTCCTATAAAGATTTCCAAAAGCTGTTAGACACATTATATGAACTCTGAAACATAAATTATCACTAAAATCATGCATGCACTATCGGTTGAAAGGAGAAAGAGTGGAGATTACACTCTTATATACACACACATTCATACATACATTTTTATAACATATGAAGAGAAATATTTATCTATCAAGAAGTATATTCCTCTTCATATATTAGGAAAATGTATACATGGATGTGTATATGTATGCATATGTGTATATTTATATATACATACACAAATTATGCATATACAGTATATAATATATTCTTCATACATGTGTATACTAAAATGATTTAAATGTTTTCCATTTTAGATTGTTCTTACATTCATCCACATACACTAAACTAAAAACTATGTATTTAATAAAATGTTTGTTTTGGTGTAGAGGAATAAATGTATTTTTGGTTTCAGATAAGTGAGCATATGTTTATTATGTTTTGCATTAGTGTTGATTGGTTTAGGTATAGTCTTCAGACTAAGTTACATAGTCTTGAGAAGCAGCTCAGAGTTATGCGTTAAAACTATATTACTGTACCTTTATCTTCATGTTCACACACACAATCTTCAGCTAGAGTGCAATAAAAAAGCTTATTTCCAGAAGCACTCGCTTTTAGTTTACATTTATGCTTTCACATATTTAATTATACTAGCTATTATTTCATTAGTTGATCAAAGGCTTCAGGATAACCTCTGCATAATACTTAATTTTTTATATAAGCATTATAGTGCTTATAGCAAGTAAATAATACAGGTAGTGTTTGTCCTCTCATAGGTGAATACACTAAAGCATACAAAAATAAAATCCCATATGCAAGATCAAGCAACTACTAATTAATTTACAAGTGAAGATTTATACCCAAATATATCTTTCTCCAAAGTTGGTTGTTTATATCACTAAATTTCCTTTTAGGATTGGGGAAGACATGAAGACTGTGAGTTTTATGAAGATGGAGTGGATAGGTTTGCTTTTGGTTTCAGTTTTCCATTTTTGCTGATATTCATTCTCCCCAAGCAATATTGCCCTGTAGAAGAAAAGGAGAATTTATTTTAAAATAGTCATGGAGTTTTATGCTTTCTGTTTTGCTTTAAATATTTCACCTTACATTTGCATTCTTTTCAAAATAAGGGTGAAGCTAATTCATGAACAAGAGAAAACTCATTAGATTAATTTGGAATGTCATATGGCCTCTCGGGTGCTGAGCTCCAGGGAGAAAACTGTGCCCTTGTTCAAAGTCTGTCCCTTTGTAGTATAAAAGTAAATAAATAAATACATTAAAGTAAATGTACCTGTGATATACTGTTATTTTCTGTCTGGTGGAACAGATTTATTTATATCTCATTATTCTTTCCCTTTTCACTCTTGACTAGGAATCTGAATCAATACAAGGTCCACCTATAGTTTTCTGGTTTGATATTCAGGGAGAACGAAAATTGTGGGTGGCAGAAAGTCTTACAAAAAGGTATGTATTCACACATTTTTTTCTTTGTTTTAGTGAAGACATACCTAATGTGTAATTCTCTGGGTTGTACAATAAAATATTGTTATTGAAACTGTTAAACATGTCAATGACAGAATTATTCTTTAAAAATCATGGTTAAGAAATAGAATCCTAGAATTAACATGGTGTGCTGTAAAGAAGAATATAGAATTAAAAACTCTTCAAAAAATGTATACATTCATTGTAAAATCAAATTATTTCTTTAAAATTTTCCATTCCTTTATTGTTTCCATAAGCACTATTTTGCACTAACTATGGGCACATATGTTCTCTATGCTAAAGCTTCAATATATCAAAATTTCATCCTTAACATGTCACCAGCCACAAAAGCTTAATAAGAAAAAGATGAATGATATGCTTGTCATGAAAGTAATATTATAGAGTGAGAATGGAATTGAGAAGAATGGTGTAGCTGGTTATGCCTACAGGGGAAAGAATATGTTCATTCAAAGGAAAGTATTTGCAAGAATGCTTAATGTTTCTTCTCAGTACAGACTTTATCCTGACATTCCTCAGGTTGTGCAAAGTAGGATGCAAGAAAATTAACTAAAGTTGACAGGAATTAGTGGAAGATGAATATCATAGCATTAATGAAGTTTTTTAGAAGGTTAGAATTCAAAACGTTTTGACAGAAATAAATATACTGCATCATGTCCTCCAGCATTTATTAGCTTGGTATAGCACCAGAAGGGGTAGATTGGATAGTGCTAAATTATGTTATTTTGTGATAGGGATGATGATTAGAGAAAGGAAATGGAGAATTTTGAACAGCATCCTATAAGGCATTGATCCTATGCACCCTATTCTGAATGTGAGGGTTTTTTTACTGTTTGTTTTGAGGCACAGTCTCATTCTGTCATCCTGAATAGAGTGCTGTGGCATTATAGCTCACAGAAACCTCAAACTCTTGGACTCAAGCAATCTTCTTGCCTCAGCCTCCTAGGAGTAGCTGTGACTACAGGGACACATCCAGCTACATTTAGTAGAGAGAGGGGGGTCTCACTCTTGCTTAGCCTGTTCTGGATTTCCTGAGCTAAGGCAATTCTCTGGCCTCAGACAGCCAGAATGCTAGGATTATAGGCATGAGCCACCATACCCAGACTTATGTATGTGTTTTGAGGTAGATGTTTCTGTTACTTATTTATAACACATTTGGTGGAATATAATCATTTGGAAATATTTGAGTAAATAAGTCTAGTAAGCAGATAAAGAACAATTATATATTATAATTTGAAAAACTCCAGAAATTTCAAATAAACATATATGACATGTTTTATACAGATGTTACTTTAAGAATTTTGTTCATTAGCATCCCAAATGTACGAATAAATAAAACAAAAGTCTTAAATAACTCATGGAACACTTTGAGGTCATAAAGATACTTGGACTAAAAATCCCAAGTCTCTACCAACTTCTACAACATATCTTTTACTTTATAGCCATTTGGTCTTTTTGAGGCCATTGCAGCAAGCGAGATTTAAAACAACATAAAAACCAACAACATAGGTTTAAAAACACTGGAAGAGCCTCAAATGTCAAAATCGAAGTTCGAAAAGACTTAGTTAATCATGTCTTGAGCTTGAGTCAGAAGAAAAATACTTGTTCCTATGTCAGTTGTCCATCATAGAACCTGGATCATAGAAGGTACTCATTAAATTTTAGTTGAAGGAAAGCATGGAATGCATGAATATTTGGATCTTTGTTTGTTTGATGATTTTTATAAAAGTAATTTTTATATCTTTGTATTTTTGGCAATAAAAAAGAAGGCATAGTAAATTAGATTAATATAGAGATAAGAATTTGGAATATACAGTGAAAGGATGCAAACAGCAAGACATTCTATGACAAAGTGTGGACTGGTACACCTGGCATGCCTATGTGAATATACATGCAGAATATTATAAGCACAAGTTGCAATAGGCAAGATACAGTGAAAGGATGCAAATAGCAAGACATTCTATGACAAAGTTGAGACTGGTACACCTGGCATGTCTATGTGAATACACATGCAGAATATCATAAGCACAAGATGCAATAGGCAAGAATCTAAGCAATTGAGAGTTTGGATGGTATTTAATTACACACACACGCTGTTGTGACTGAGAGACTTGACATTCTTTGTTTTCATAATTTAATATTTTCTTTTTCTAGATTGAATGGAAACATGGAAAAAATAAATCTAACAGTCATCAGGGAATTTGTTCTTCTGGGACTAACAAGCTCAGCAGAGCAGCAACACCCTTTTTCTGTACTCTTTCTCTGCATGTACTTAGTCACCGTGTTGGGGAACATGCTCATCATCTTGACCACTGGCTTTGACTCTGGCCTCCGTTCCCCCATGTATTTCTTCCTCAGTAACTTGGCTTTTGTGGACATCTGTTTTACTTCCACTACAGTCCCCAAGATGGTAGTGAACATCTTGACTGACAGGAGGACTATCTCTTTTGCAGGCTGCCTCACTCAGCTCTTCTTCTTCATTTCTTTTGTGAATATGGACAGCCTCCTTCTCTGTGTGATGGCATATGATAGGTATGTGGCGGTTGGCCACCCTTTACATTATACCACCATAATGAATCCTCACCTCTGTATCCAGGTGGTGGCTGGGCTCTGGGTTGTCACTTACCTCCATGCCCTCCTGCATACTGTCCTAATAACACGTCTGTCCTTCTGTGCCTCCAATGTCATCCATAATTTCTTCTGTGATCTCAACCCTCTCCTGCAGCTCTCTTGCTCTGACGTCTCTTTCAATGTACTGCTCATTTTTACCATAGGAGGTCTACTGGCTCTCACACCCCTGGTGTGCATCCTCATCTCTTACGTACTTATCTTCTCCACCATTCTGAAGATCACATCTACTGAGGGGAAACAAAGAGCCTTTTCTACCTGTGGCTGCCACCTGTCAGTGGTGGTGTTGTTTTATGGCACAGCCATTGCTGTCTACTTCAGGCCTTCCTCCTCCCACATTCCAGAGACAGACACCTTGTCAGCTGTCATGTATTCAGTGGTGACTCCCATGCTGAATCCTTTTATCTACACTCTAAGAAACAGAGCTATGAAGAGGGCACTTCAGAAAATGCTTTGTAGAAGCACAGCCGTTCAGCAGCTATTATGACCTTAATGACTGAATCAAGTAATATTAGTCCAGTGGTAAAAAACTGTATGCCCAGGTGGTCATAATAACAGTATGCTATTAAAGATATCCCTTATGCTAGAAACTTGTGTTAAGCACTTTATATGGTTTATTAAACTTAATTATCTAAGTAAATGTATAAAATTAAGAAATCCATTTATTGATAGGGAAAATGAACCTCGGGGAAGTTAAATGGTGTGCATGAAGCCCACAACTTTTAAGTAAATATTTTTCTGACTCAAGTACAAATATGCCTTAGTGATGAGATGAAAGTCCCTGCAATAAAGTTCTCAAAAGCAGCAGATTAAGAAAAATTTTCCTCAATTTAGCATCTAGAAATTCAGATTTAGAATTAAAGAGGCATAAATTCTATGCTGAACTCACAATGTAGTGGAATAACAAAGGCTTTACCATTTTTAACAATGTGTCCTCAAAGAATACTCATAGAGTTTATTTCCTCTCATTTTAAACATAGCCAATTATTTTATTCTATTGACTCATCTTTGCCATAAAAAGTTTTTTGGACCTCTATAAATAGCTGTTTGAACAAATGTATACCTTCACAATATTTATTTATTTATTTATTATTATTTTTTTTTTTTGTAGAGACAGAGTCTCACTTTATCACCCTCGGTAGCTCACAGCAACCTCCAACTCCTGGGCTTCGGTGATTCTCTTGCCTCAGCCTCCCGAGTAGCTGGGACCACAGGCGCCTGCCACAGCACCTGGCTATTTTTCTGTCTTTGCAGTTTAACTGAGGCTGGGTTTGAACCCGCCACCTTCAGTATACGGGGCCGGCATCCTACTCAATGAGCCACAGGCACCGCCCACCTTCAGAACATTTAAACACACACACATCCCTCCCAAAGAAAGAATATATATATCTAGACATAAGGAAATTTAAATCCATTCAGGGAGAAGTGTTTCTATAAAAAAGCAATAATGTTGGCAAATATGTTTTGTTCTTTTAACATATTTATCTAATTTACAGTGTCAAAATAAAGAATATAGTCAGACATTAAATAAGTAAATAAATAAATAAATACATCAGGGAAGGAATTTGGAACTTGAAGTTTTACCCATTAAAAACTGATATTTGAAGGCTGGGCATGGTGGCTCACACCTGTAATCCTAGCACTCTGGGAGGTCGAGGCGGGTGGACTGCCTGAGTTCACTGGTTTGAAATGAGCCTGAGCAAGAATGAGACCCTGTCTCTAAAAAATAGACAGGTGTTGTGGTGGGTACCTGTAGTTCCAGCTACTCAGGAGGCTGAGGCAAGAGAATTGCTTAAGACCAAGAGTTTGAGGTTGCTGTGAGCTATGAAGACATGACACTCTACCAAGGGTGACAAAGTTAGACTCTGTCTCAAAAAAAAAAAAAAAAAAATTGACATTTGCTTTATTTGTCTACAGTTAAAAGATTATTTGTCATGAAGTTTAATTCAATCCCTCCCTAGAGTTTTAGGTGTAGAAAACTATTTAAAATTATGGGTTTAGGAGAAGATTATTGCTACAGTTTGAAGATTATCTCTTTTAGGTTTTCAGATATCACAGAGGTCAGTCTTGAATTGGGCAGCCTATCACCCCATATTGTCAAATATTAAATTAATAGTGGTTATTTTATTTAGTGTGACATAACATTATATTCCTCCTACTTCTTTACATTAATTTGTATTTTATTAAATCCCTGAATTGTTTGCTAAAGATTCATGATAAAGTTTCAATCATGTAGAAGCTTCCCATAATGAAAATACTGATGTAAATCTAATTATTTAACTCCTTTCTTCTCTAGAGATCTCAATAGTCAACCAAAATGGTGCAACCATGTGAGAAGGGAAATTATATATCTTCTCTTTAAATATGTTTTGCAAAATTTCATCTGTTTGATGATAATAAATTTCAGCAAAAATGTAAAGCAGGGCAACACCTTTGGCTCAAAGGAGTAGGACACTGGCCCCATATGCCAGAGGTGGTGAGTTCAAACCCACCCACAGCCAAAAACTGCAAAAAAACAAAAAAAGTAAAGCAAATTGGAGTACATAAAACCTAGGATTCTACCATTCACTTATCAAAATATGGTTGTTGTTTCTAATATGTCCTTCCCCAACTCTTACTTAAAGTCATTTTTCTTTATTTAAGTAAAAAATAACAAGGATAAAAAAGAAAAAGAGAAATGTGTGGGTAGTAAGATGGAAATGGTAGCAAATGGTAAGAGTATATGTACCGCAGTCTCCACCAAAAATCACTGCACTGTACTTCTTCTTAGACCTCTTCAGAGATTGGAAAAGTAAATTCAAGCTAAGATGTAATTTGGTAGCATGAACCTGTTTTGTTGTTGTTGTTGTTCGAATTTTTTTATTAATATATAATTAAAATCATAACTGTACACATTATGGGATACAATGTGATAATAATGTGTATAATGTGTGTAATTTGATATACAATGTGGAATGCTTAAATCATACTGATTAACATAGTCATCACCTCACTTACTTATTTTTTGTGGTAAGACGTTTAAAATTTACTCTTACTTATTTTGACATGTACCCTTTCATTGTACACATTAGGTGAGATCCCGTCAAATGCCTTCCCTCCTCCCATCAGTCACCCTCCTTCTTCCTCTCCCTTCCTTCACCTCACATCTCTCCCTTGTTGGACTGTATTTGGTTTTATCCTTCATATGAGTGTGGAAGTGTTTGTATATTGGTTTCATACTAGTATTAAGTACATTGGATACATTTTTCCCGTTCTTGAGATAGTTTACAAAGAAAAATGTGTTGCAACTCCATCTAAATAAATATAAAAATGTAAAGTCTCCATCTCTTTATGGCTGAATTGTATTCCATGGTATACATATACCACAATTTGTTAATCTATTCATGGGTTGCTTCCATGACTTGGCAATTATGAATTGGGTTGCAATAAGTATTCTGGTGCAAATGTCTTTGTGGTAAAATGATTTTTGTTGGAATCACAGGATCAAATAGAATAACAACTTTCAGTTCTTTGAGAGTTCTCCATACTTCTTTCCATAAAGTTTATATTAGTTTGCAATCCCACCAGCAGGGCAAAAGTCTTCCCTTCTCTCTCTCTTTTTTTTAATAATTTTATTAAATCATAAATGTGTACATTGGTGCAATCATAGGGAAGAATGTGCTTCATATACAATCAGAAACATTTTGATCGTACTGTGAGAGATAGCCCTCATAGCATGAAAGAGAAATTTTTTAAACCAGACTTCTATACATAAATCAATATTCAATCATGCAGAGAAATCTTAGGTTAGTTAAAGACATTACAAAACATAAGAATTTAGAAAGTTTATCTCCTGCATTTCTTTGGAAGTTGTTTGGTGGATGTTCTTCCATTAAATAAAGGAGAAATATGAAAGATCCCTTGAATGACAGATCCAGTCCAGGAGAGAAGAAGAGGGAAGTCCCAGAGGATAGCTGCGCAGTGAGTCCAGTCCAGATTGGAACAGAAGTGGAGTGTGGGAGGAAGACCTTAGATACTAGCCGTGAGAATTCTCAGCAACATGAGAGAGCCATAAAAGCAGAAAATGAAAGGGAGAAACAAGAATGACAATTAGAAGCCTCAGGAAAAACAAAAACTACCAGAAGCCTGATACAGTTATGTACTATACTATCTGGTTGTGTTTTGAAGAATTATTAGACTTACTCCAAGTAATAAATTTTACCTTTTGAGGTCAAGTACTGTTTTCATCAACAGCACTTCTGCACTATTTAGTTTGTTGATTATGTATGTACTGAAATTTTCAAAAATGGGTAAAAAAATTTAATAAAGAAAACTTTTTACAATACCATAGCCTAATTTTTCAGTTTGCATATTTTTGTGGGATATTCTGCAGTATTAGTTTCATAAATGGTTTGGGCAAATTCCTATCTTGTTAATTCATAATGAATGTTTTTTCAGAGCAATTTGAAGATGTCTAAAAGACATTTTAAACATGTATCTGATATTTTAGAATGCAGCTATATTACATTCTGTAGCATAAAACATCTTTTGTTACCATACTAATTAGTACTAACATACTAATTTACTATGTTCTTATCAGAATGGTCAGTAAGATATGTTTACTGTTGGTGCAACAAAGGGCTAGGAAGCCAAGGATAAGTATCGTTTGGAGTAGTTATTGGGATAAACTGTTAAAGTGACATAAGGAGACCTTATCTGTGCTCCACAGTGTGGTCACAGATGCTTTAACAAAGATTGGTACTTTTTTTTGATGATAGCTGAAAGAATAGTTTACCGGTGTCGTTTCATCAATGTTAGATAATCTCAATGATATAGTTCTATATGCTGGTAGTGAGTTGAGGATATAGAAATCTAAGTAAAAAAGGATTAAGAACAATAGGAAACAAATTGTGTGGAAAGCTGAAATAGTGGAAATGAATAGAAGACAGATTGAGTCAAAACTTTGATATATCTTGAACATCCTGTTGAAATGTAATTTCATGAGGAAAAACATTTGAGAAAAGAAGCAAAATTACAGACTTTAACAAAATGGCATTATTTCAGGGAGATAGTTTGCCCACACATAAGAAATAACTCCATGTGATGGATCTAACATTACTGACCTAACTGGCAACTATGGTAAAATAAATTAAAATTAATAGTGATTATTAAAGATTCTAATTAAAAATTTAAGTGCCATAGTCACTGGAGTCTAAACCTCTATGTAAAATTTCTATGATAGTCTGAGCTAAGCTTTAGTTAAGGAAGTGCTGTCTAAAAGGCAAGTGAAGTCAGAGGGTCTGGATGTAACCTTGATTGCTACTTGCCAGACTTGTGAACTAAAACAGATACCTTAATCCCATCTTTTTGTGCACCCATTTTATCATTTTCAATGGAAATGGTAATACCTACATACTTATTATAAAGATTTCAAATAAGTCTGTTAAGCTGCTTGTAAAATTTTGAAGTGGTAGAATATATGTACACACACATATACACACTCACTTATAATGTTTTTTTAAATGTAGAATTGAGGCCAAGCATGGTGGCTTAACACCTGTAATCCTAGCGCTCTGGGAGGCCTACAGGTGGGTGGATTGCTTGAGCTCAGGAGTTCAAGCCTGAGCAAGAATAAGACCCCGTCTCTACTAAAAATAGAAAAGCTAGCCAGGCCTAGTGGCACACACCTGTAGTCCCAACTACTCGGGAGGCTGAGGCAAGAGGATTGCTCACGCCCAAGAGTTTGAGGTTGCTGTGAGCAATGATGCCACTGTACCCCACCTGGGGGATGTCCTAGATCAGCCCCTTCACACACTGCACCACATCCAGTCCCAGCTCCAGGCCTGTGGCCCGGCTCAGCCCACAGCAGGCCCCAGGCCCCGGGGCCACCTTCAGAACTGGCTGCACTGACTCCAGGAGGCCCTGAAGGAGTCCCCTGCTTGCCTGGAGGCCTCCGTCACATTTAATCTCTTCTGCCTTCTCAACCGGGACCTGAAATGTGTTGCCAGTGGACACCTGTGTGCCTGAGAACCTGGACCTACCTTAGACCTCATTTACACACTGAGCCCATCCTGCCTTAAATTATTTCCTTTCATTATTTATGGAGCTGAATCCCTGACATGGACCCAGGGCTGCATTTATTTTCTACTTTTATACAGTATGCACAAATAAATAACAAGGAATTGGGAAAAAAAAATTGACAGAGACTCTGTATCAAAAAATATATAGAATTCAAATGCACAGTATTATTTATGTGATGTAGTTTGTGTTAGGTATAACATTGTAACAAATCTATTTTATTATATACACTCAATTGTAATCATATAGAACTAGGAAAAATTCCTCATGATGTGAAATTGATATATAGTATATACCCACATTCTAGGCATCTGTTACTGAATCAAACAGCAAAAGACACCACTTACAAGGTTTTATTTCTAATGAAAGTAATTTGTACTTTCTGGTTTCTTAGATCACATTCTTAGTTAAGTTTCTGTCTCCTTATTGGCTAGTCCTTTGCTTTGGAATTACATGGAATAAAGCTGAGTCATAAATATATTTTGTATCCATGGCAACATACATTTTTGTTTCAACACTTTTCAGGTAGTTATTTTTCTTCTCTTACATACTTAGGTTTTCTGGAAGATAAATAGAGGATAGTGGCCTGAGAATAAATCTAGTAATCTTAGTACTTAAGCAGGGAGCAAAAGAAAAAGACCCTTAAATTCATTTTAGGTTAATGAAGTCAGATCAAGAGGTCGGAGAATGAACGTTAAGGGTCCAGGTAGTTAAAGCAAGAGAAACTATACTTTTTGTAAGTGCAGAAAGTTAACAATCTAATCACAAAAACAATTTAGGGAGCAGATAGTAACTTTAATTTAGGAACATGTGCAAGGTCACTAATCCAGATCCCAGATTATAAAGCAAACAAGTATCAGAGATTAAGGGTAACAAAAATGTTTAGTCTGGAAGGGGGGCCTGACAGAGATGGGACCAAAGTTCATGGCTGTGAACCCATCTCGGAGGCAAGATCCCTTTTGGCTTGGATGTGTTCTTTCATAGCTGGGAACGAATGGATGGGAGAGTGCAAGTTGGTATCTGAGGTCAAATTGGAGAAAGGATGAAAACAATTTCTCAACTTTTTAGGATAACAAAAAGAGAAATAATCTCATATATTATATGTCTCATATACTATCAGGTGACTTTCTTCTGTGCACTGGGTAAGTACAACATACAACTAATACCCTACCTATGGTTTTAATAGACCTTGGAAACTTGTTGGTATTGACTGGAATAGTTTTAGAAGAGCTCTGTATTAAATTGGGTAGAATATTTTTGTCATTAAAAATGTCAATCTCAAAGTAAAATTGATGTTTATTTGTATTTAGTGAAAATTTTAATGCACATATTTAAAAATGTTCAGCTAATTGAAACCATGTTTTTTATTAGCGTTTATCTGTAACTTTCCTTACAACATTGGACAGTCTGTTAATGTCCATGATCTTGATCTAGGTAGCTTTTGTTCCTTAGTTTATTTTAAATATTGTTATAATTAGAATCATTTTATCTGTAGCTAAGTGTTTGAATATCCAAGATAGATAACTTTACCTAAGTTTCATAACTGTCTAGTTTGATCAGGTACAAGAGTATAATGCTGAAAAGAATTTAACATTATATTTAGTAAGATGAATTCTTAAAAATGGTAGTCTGAATCCTTATATAAATTCACTAAAACCTTTATATAATTGTTCTAATGTCTGCATATATTATGTTGTGATTCTAATGTCTATATACCAGTTTTTACTATAGAACTATTTAAGTCTTTTGAATATACACTTGTCTATATTTAAGAATAGCTTTTTAATGTTAATTTATATAAGAACCTCAGTAACAAAAAACCAAATGTTAATATAATTGAAAGTAATTTTAAAGTAAAAGGTCAAATAATTAAAAATTAATAATTATGTATTTTACTTTTTAAATCAGAGGCAAATAATATTACCATGAATTTAGTTAGTATATATTTTTTCTACTACTTTGCTTTGTCTTTTCCCACACAATTTTTTTTTATATAAGGTTAATTCATTTTATAAACAGAGAAACAAAAGCAGATGTAGCAAGATAATGTACAAAACTATAAGTTATTATGGTAAATTATTATTGCACATTCTCATGGGGTTGCCATGTTGATGTAAAATTCATCTTGGATGCTCTTATGAGTGGAGCGGATTAAGAGCGAGGTTGCCCCATTCTCTCTTCTGACTCCATACCCTAGGCATTATACAAAGAATTCTGATGCTTAAGATATTTTGGGGAGGTCCACCTGGTCTGTAAAGTTGTCTTTTGAGGTCAAGTTGACCGGGAAGGATACTGTTCTGTGATAACGGAGGTGTTCATCAGCAATGCCTTCATGGCATTAAAGTGGATTTCCTTTAGTCTGCATACACTTAAAAATTAGTTGCATGAAGTATGCACAATCTTCAAAAAAACTCAAGTAATGGGAGAAAATAGAAAAAGGCTGTCTGAAGTGATAATAATAACAGAAGACTGATCGTGTTGATACTGACTAAGGCAGCATTGATCAATTTTCATGAGGGGGGGATCTCTGTCCTTCATTGGGTCATTTTAAAAAATTCAAGTATTTATGTGAGAGTGTTCTAGATTTTCTTATATTATATTTAATTAAGCAACCAGGCACAGTAGCTCAAGCCTATAATCCCAGCATTGTGGGAGTCTGAGGAGGGAGAATTACCTGACCTCAGGAGTTTGAGATTTGCCAGAGAGAGAGTAAGACCCCAACTCCTAAAAACATGAAAAACCCAGATAGGTGCCACAGTGAGAGCCTGTAATCCCAGAGACTTCTGGAAGGCTGAGGCAGCGGGATGCCCACAGCCTGAGTCTGAGGTTGCAGTGAGCTATGACGCCATTGCACTCTGCTCAGGGCATAGGGTGGGACTCTGTCTCAACAGAAAAAGAAAGAAAAAAAAAAGCAAAGAAATAAAAATAAAAATATATATATTTAATTAAGCAACCCAAACTTTAGACTTAATGAATTTAGTAGTGTCATACAGTTGTTAGCACAGTAATTAGAGTATTCTGAATGGCACTATTGTAACATGTGGGCACTGGTGACCTTAGTGTATACAGAATGTTTGGGTAAAGTAGCTAATGCAGAAAAGGCAGAAAACCTAGGTCAAAATTCTGCTTTCCTGGAAAGGGGAAGTACAGTAAGTAAAGAGCATATTGAAAATCTTTCCAATTACTTGAATGTCATTCTTTCTAGAAGGTTTCTGGGGAAGAAGAATTCAGCTTGAATTTTATTCTTCGAAGGTTGGATAGGTTACCTGTCACTCCTTAAAACATTCTGTCAAGAAAATAAGTATTTCTAGATGTTGCAAATAACATCTTTCTGACACATGGGCCTCCTGTTTATTAGCTTGGATGTGGCATAGGAGGGAGTTTTGGATAATGCACCTGTGTTGGCTTTTAATACTTACATTTTGCATTTTCAGGATAAGATTATTAAAAGTGCTATTGAAGATAGTTTCATTTTAGTGTCATCATTCTCAACTGGAATACTTCTACTTTTATGATACCACTACTAAAGTTTAGAAACTTTTACAGAGAGAGTTACATTTTTGCTCCTGTTAATTATTTATATAGTTTAACTTAGATAATAAATGCTCCGACATAGTTATTTTAAGTGTGGTAGACATTTCATTCATAAAATTCTTAAAAAGTCAACATATTATGAACCTTCTTTTTTACCTTTTAATTTTAACTTTACCTAAAAGCAAATTTTTCTAGTTTTTTAATTTATTTTCTTCAAGACTTTTTAATTAGATGATTTGGGTGGTTCTTTAAAAATAAAACTAGAAATTTCAACATCAGTTATTAATCTTTAGCAGTATTGTCATTACTCACAAAAAACAAATGTAGCCGTAACGTTTGCCAGTTCAAGTGACTCATAGAATGTTCTGCTTCTTTTGAAGTTTTTTCTTCCTCCAGATAAGCTTGTAAATTATTGTGTTCTTTTCCTTTGTATTTTAAGCCTTTCATTTTATTTTTAAAATTTCTCTAACTGAAATATGCAGGTAAATGATTTTTCCTTCCCATATCCTTGTGCTGTAAATGGGTTATAGCCTTCATATAAAATCTTTAAATTAGCTTCATAGTGGGGCTGAGTACATTGAATACTTTTTCTTCCATTCTTGAAATACTTTGCTAAGAAGAATAACAGTAGAACAAGGCTCTGAGAACACAAATGCACTTCACATAATACCAACATGTGTAGTGGATGTCAGAGCAAATTTTTAATTACTTTAAAGGTAAACCTGTTGGCTCTATTTCTAAATATCTCTTAGTCATTTTGGGGATTTTAAAACTATTTTCTGCTTAATAAAACACAAGCAACATGAGTCAATAAAATTCTATTTACAGCTTAGATGCAGCAGGTTAAAAATAGACAATATGCTGCCTTAGGAATCTGAAGACTTAGTTAATTGCCCAGCCTCTATGTGACTTTACCTCCATACCTTGATGTTCTTTTTTCTGCTATTATCAACTACCTGTCTTTCCTATAGCATATTGGAGCACTTTAAAGTTTTAACCCTTTAAAAATATAAAATTTTTACACTCAAAAACTCACATCAAAAAAATTATCTCACCTATAAAATAATTTTATAATGCCAACTTAATTTGAAATCATTAATGTCCAAAAGTGTTAAAAGGTTTAATAGTATAAAGTATGATTTAATTATAAAGTAAAACATGCTATTTATATTAAATGTTTAGATGAATTTTAATCCTTAATGATAATAAACAAATAGCATATATAGTTGTATGTATGATATAAACTTAGTTTCTATGAAGTAAACTGACATGTCAAACATATCTAAAATGTTCTTTTTTTTATTGATATAGTGGCATTTTCCTAATATTTTCTATTATTTATTTTTTAATAATGTATGCTATCTTTCTTTGAAATCTGAATATACACTTCCAAAACAGTTCTATATACTTAATAAAATCTCAAATTGCATATTTCATTCGGTGTATTTCTCTCATTAAAAATAAAATGATGGAGCCACAGTGACACAAGATGGCAGCCACCACGGGCTCCAGAATAAAAGTACCTCGCAATTTCTGACTCTCAGAAGAACTTGAAGAAGGCCAGAAAGGAGTAGGAGATGGCACAGTTACCTGGGGTCTAGAAGATGACAAAGACATGACACTTAAAAGATGGACAGGGATGATAATTGAGCCTCCAAGAACAATTTATGAAAACCAAGCATACAGCCTTAAAATAGAATGTGGACCTAAATACTCAGAAGCACCCCCCTTTGTAAGATTTGTAACAAAAATTAATATGAATGGAGTTAATAGTTCTAATGGAATGGTGGACCCAAGAGCCATATCAGTGCTGGCAAAATGGCAGAATTCATATAGCATCAAAGTTGTCCTGCAAGAGCTTCAGCACCTAAAAATGTCTAAAGAAAATATGAAACTCCCTTAGCCACCTGAAGGACAATGTTACAGCAATTAATGAAAAGGAAAACCACAGACCCTTTCCCTCCTCCCCATTCAATTTAAGCAGTCTTCATTTTCCACAGTAGTAAATTTTCTAGATACATCTTGTAGACCTCAAAGTACTAGAAAGGAAGCTCCCATATGAAGGCAATTTATCTTAAGATACTGTAAATAATACTAATTTTTTGTCCATTTGGAATATATAAGTTGTGCTATAACAAATCATCCCAACAAGTGTAACCACTGTCCACGTAGCTGAATTTCTGGGATCCAAGAAAGTGTATTTAAATTGGTTCCCATCATAACTGGTGGGGCACATCTAACTCAACTGTGAAAAGAGGCATCACACAATCACTTTGCTGCTGATTACATGGCCTGGGGTCTCTACCTTCTCTTTTTTCCCTTGCCTCCCTTGCATATATGTAGCAACTTGCCCTCCTCAGTACAGTACCCCCACTTCTTGCTGTGTGTGATACTTATTGATGGGCCAATTACCTCATTCATATACAAGCCAGACAGACCAGCCACGGTAGTCCTTCCTGAGTGAGGTAAAAGGAAAGGACCAAGTGAATAAAAGGTAAAACACACGCACCATCTCTCCACACACACCCCCCATCTTGAAAAGGCCTCTTCACTCAGGTAGATGTCACAGCACTCCAACCTCTTCTACATCATGTAGAAGAGGTCTATAACAGCCCTCTAGCTTGGGGGTTTGTTAGAGTAGACATGAAGGTTTTGGGTCACAGCCTGTGGGACTACTGCTGGGTATGTGGGGTGCTTTGTCTGCACCCCTGATGTCTTTAAGTCTTAAATGGTGCCCCCTTCCAAGCCATCTTCCCCTTCCCACTCTCCTCCACTCCCACCCTTGGCCAAAGCATAGATTATAACCCCTCCTCTCCCCTCTGAGATTGGCCTTTGGTGAGGAATTCAGGGCTTTCCCCATATCTTCTCTCCCCCACCTTTATCAAGGGGTGCTGCTTTCTTTTCTCCTCCCTCCTCCTCAAGTCCCTCTTTGCACTGTCACCACCCAACACTTTCTATGACACTTCCTTGCTTTGGCCAAAAGCCATCAGGTAAGGTTGGAAAGAGTCTCTGATCTCCCTTGTTTAGTTTTAGAATCGCATTTATTCACTCCACCAGCCTAGGAAATGAATTGGGTCCTCAGCCGTGCCACCTCTGCTGTCATCATCAGTGATGCATTTTTTTAGCTCAGGTTTTGGTAAGGTGAACAGTCACCAGGGTTACTCAGACCTGCCAGGTCTCAGAGTCCTTGGTAACTGGGAGAAAGCCCACATGAAGACACTTGTAAGCACACACCATCTCTCTGAATTGTTTTGTTTTCCTGTAATTGCTTTTGCTTTTAAAAATCAAAGAAGTTTTAAACAGGGCTGTCATTTTGTCAACCTTGCAATCAATTGGGGTCTAGTTTGGAATTTGACAACTGGAACAAAAAAACCTTGAATTCAGTGCATACTTTGGTTTTGGTGCTGCTGTTTCACATGATCCAATCCTTGGCAGGGATCCAGAAAGAACTGGGTGAGCACAGCTGATCCCCAAAATTGGTGGGCTTGACTTCCTGGCAAATGGGTGCATTTTTTCACATTATGTTCAGGACCACTAAATGCTGAAATGTGGATGCATACCGAAATAAAAGCAATTCATTGTGTACTAAAAAAATAAATAAAATGAGACCTCTTTGGTGGAAGACGTTTTAGGTAAAAAAGCGTCTGAAGTTTTGCCTCATTAATAACTTTGACATAAAGAGGAATCCATCACCAAGTGCAACTGAATATTTTTTAATTTTTAAAATATATTAGTAATACAAATAATAAATGGTAATGTAAAACAATATTAATAATAAATATATACTTAGGTTACATATTATAAATAATAAAAATATGGTTTTTAAACTTAGCCATTAGGGTTTTTATCCCTCTCAACATTATTTGAAAACACAACCACAGGTTACAGATAGTCCCTGAATTACAAATATCTGACTTATATTCAACTCATACTTAAGAACAGTGGTTATTATAGTAAGTCCTCTGGTTACAGACCTCTGACAGACATACGACTCCCACTAATGAATGGAGGCTGTCACAGGTAATTGTTGAACTTACATACAAATTCAACATAAAAATAAACCTATAGAACCAATCTCTTTTGTAACCTGGGGACTGACTTTATTCTTTTCCCTTTTTCCTCATAACCTGGCAGCTACCAACACTGAAAGTTATCTCCATTTGACAAAGAGAGATTGCAGTGACACTTTAGGGACATGTGATTGAGGACAAATATGGTGTGTTTCACTGTAAAATAACAGTAAAATTGGAAAATATAGTAATAAATAAAGCTATTCTTATAAACTCATCATTTAGGAGAATTTAAATATATAATCTCTAGAAAGGTAAACAGCTGATGACAAGGACTTTTTCAAAATGATTTATAGGTTATCCATCTGATTACTGTAGATTAACCCCAATCCCTTAAACCGTATTCATTCATTTATGTTCTTTTACATTGATAATTGGTGTTTATAATAATGACCTTGAATTATCGTATGATCCTGGAGAATTTTCAGAATCTTCAAAGTAAGATTAAAGTATTATAAGCGTATATGTAGCAACTTGCCCTCCTCAGTACGGTACCCCCACTTCTTGCTGTGTGTGATACTTAATGATGGGCCAATTACCTTGTTCATATACAAGCCGGGCAGACCAGCCGCAGTAGTCCTTCCTGGGTGAGGTAAAAGGAAAGGACAAAGTGAATAAAAGGTAAAACACTCACACCGTCTCTCCACACACACACCCCACCTTGAAAAGGCCTCTTCACTCAGGTAGATGTCATAGCACTCCAATCTCTTCTACATGACGTAAGCAACCGGAGAATTAGATGGTCACTTCAAACTTTTCTCATCTCTGAGGATTCCAGTTCTGTGGCTCGAGATCCTGGCAGCGACAAAGATGAACAGCGCCTTCCCGTTCTTTCCTGAGTCCCTCTGTGGGGAGCAGGCACAGCTCAGCCGTTCCATCCACATCACCCACAACTCACGTCAGAAACACACGGGTGTTTGAGTTCTGTGCCATTGTGCTTCCAGAGGCCTGAATGAAGCAGCTATGATAATACCTGACCAAATACAGTAGCGCTTACTAGTCCAACCCCCTGTGACGAGCCAGAGAATGTCAAGGAAGGGAGGAGAATAGTGTCAGTGCCCAGAGGGCTAGAAAGAAATTTCTAGTGAGTAAGTCAGGAGCCTAGAGTGCTGCTCTCGAAATCCAATCCCAGACAGTTTCCTTTGATAAACTTGGGATATAAACAAGAACACAACTCTTCAGAAGGAGACACTGTGGACACATTGGTATAGACAACCTAGCTCCTTGAAATATGGTGCGGTGAGTAAGGGACGTACACACAAGCAGCAAACCAGGCACTGCTGTGGCTGAGCAGGGAGCTTTGAACTCCCCAAGGATCCAGGGCTCGAAAGTTGCGAGACCTGTGCCAGAGCGAGAGCTCACCTGGCACTCACCATTCTCGGAGCACCTATGCCTCGGGCGCCTCTGAATTTAAACCTCCAGATCCTGTCTTTTACCATTTTGCTTCTTTGTCATCATGCTTATCACATTGTCTCACCCTGCCACTAACTGAACCCATGGTGCTTGTTATATACCACTTGTCCTGTTTCAGAGCAGAGCTGATTGGTATTTTATTATTGTATTTAATTGGATAGAAACAAAATAATCATCTAGCATTTTTTTTATGGCACTAACTTTGTATCTTTGGGAGACAAATGCAATCTTTTCTTAAAGGTAAATCCTCTTTCATGCTAAAGTTCCAATGGGTGTTGTTTGAAAATTCTCAAACAACTCAGATGAAAATTCTATTGCTACTGATATTTACTTAAAAATGTTGGAAGGGGCTCAGCACCTGTGGCTCAGCGGGCTAAGGCGCCAGCCACGTACACTTGAGCTGGCGGGTTTGAAACCAGCCCGGGCCCGCCAAACAACAATGATGGCTGCAACCAAAAAATGGCCGGGTGTTGTGGCGGGCGCCTGCAGTCCCAGCTACTTGGGAGGCAGAGGCAGGAGACTCGCTTGAGCCCAGGAATTGGAGGTTGCTGTGAGCTGTGATGCCACAGCACTCTATCCAGGGTGACAGCTTGAGGCTGTCTCAAAAAAAAAAAAAAATGTTGGAAGGCTTAGTACCCATAGCTTAGTGGTTATGGCACCAGCCACATACACTGAGGCTGGCAGGTTCGAACCCAGCTTGGCCAGCTAAGCAACAATGACAACTGCAACAAAAAAATAGCCGGACATTGTGGTGGGCGCCTGTAGTCCCAGCTACTTGGGAGGCTGAGGCAACAGAATCGCCTTAAGCCCAAGAGTTTGAGACTGCTGTGAGCTGTGATGCTATAGCTCTCTACCTAGGGTGACATAGTGAGACTCTTGTCTCAAAAAAAAAAAGTTGGAAGACTAAAAACTAAATGAACATAAATTAAAATAATGTATTTTCTTGGAATTTATAAGCTTAAATCCAAATCTATGTGTGTGTATATTTATTGTGATCATAATAAAAATAGAGAATCATTTTGATCAGTTTGATATGATTTAAATAATAGATTTAGTGGCCTTACTATTCACTGTAAGTAATTAAAATGTACACTAGAACTATTAGTACACTGTTCTAAAGAGAATATATATTTTTAAATAACTTTGTTACATGCTAATCAAAAGTGAAAAATAATGAAGCAAAGTGGAATTTGAAGACAGAATTGCAATTGCATATCTCCTTTGAAATATTCACAACATAAGAAAAAACTGTCATAGAATATTTGCATTTCCATAATAAATAGGATGCAATATATTAAAAATAATTATTATATTAAAATTTAAGAAAATATTTTTTTTTTAGAAGCATTCTCCTGAGCTTAAAACCCCTCATGTTTTAAAAAATTTTTACCTTGGCCGGGTGCAGTGGCTCACAACTGTAATCCTAACACTCTGGGAGGCCGTGGCGGGCAGATTTCCTGAGTTCACGAGTTTGAGACCAGCTCTCAGATGCAGCTAGACCCCCATCTCTAAAAATAGCCGAGTGTTGTGGCTGGTGCCTATAGTCCCAGCTACGTGTGAGGCTGAGGCAAGAAAATCGCTTGAGCCCAAGCGTTAGGTTGCTGTGAGCTGTGACACCACAGCACTCTACCAGGGGCAACAAAGGGAGACTTTGTCTCAAAAAAAAAAAATTTTTTTTTTTACCTTGTGTCTAATGCATATGAGGAATGTATGTTATAAATAATGTTCCAGTACTAATGTGTACAACACAATGAATGTGATCAACTGACTGCTTAGGTTAAGAATTAGAATATCATTAAAATTGTTGCTTCTACTTGTATGTTCCTTCCTTTTCTATGTTCCTGGCCATTCTGTCCTAGAGGTAACTATTATCCTTAATTGTGTGTTGACAGTTACCTAATAATTTGTTAGCATACCTATATTACATATAAGTTCTCTGAATAGAAAAGTGTTTATTTGTGGTTGGTTTTGAACTTTATTAAAGTGATTTCATATTGTAGGTAAACTACTTTACATTTTTCATTCAATATTTTATTTTTAAGATTAAGTTATTTTGTGTGCACCTCTACTTAATTCATTTTGCTAGATATAACATCCCATTGTATGATGAGAAGTCAGTTGTGACAATCATTTGAGACCTATTTAATTATGTAGTTTTAAAAATGCTGGTGTGGGCTCAGCGCCTGTGGCTCAACGGGCTAAGGCGCCAGCTACGTACACCTGAGCTGGCGGGTTTGAATCCAGCCCTGGCCCACCAAACAATGACGGCTGCAACCCAAAAATGGCCGGGTGTTGTGGCGGGCGCCTGTAGTCCCAGCTACTTGGGAGGCGGAGGCAGGAGACTCGCTTGAGCCCAGGAATTGGAGGTTGCTGTGAGCTGTGATGCCACAGCACTCTACCCAGGGTGACAGCTTGAGGCGCTGTCTCAAAAAAAAAATAAAATAAAATAAAATAAAAAAATAAAAATGCTGGTGTGTGCACTCTTGTTCACGTCCTTGGTACACGTACATATGTGTAAGAGAGTCTCTACAGATTACTGGCACCTAATTTATGAAAATGTTCCACTTTTCTAGGTAGTATAGTTTACAACGGGGTTTTAACACATAACATTCAAATCAATAATGTGTAATAGTACTCATTAATATACATCCTTGCCAACATATGGTATTGTCAGACTGTTAATTTTTGCAAATTCGTGATTGTAAAATGATATCATGTGGTCTTAATTTATATTTGTGACTATTAATGAAGTTGGGCACTTTTTCATGTTTGCTATAAAAATTTTGCCTTTTACAAAATCCAGTCCAGCATTATACTTATTTTTCTATTGGGATGTATATCTTTCATTTATTAGCATACTTTAGAAATTCTGGATAATATTCTTTTATAAATTACATATGTTGCAGATCTTCCCTTTTAGTAGGTGATTTCATTTTTTATTATCTTTATGGCATCTTTTCGTGAACAAGGTTCTTATTTGTATTATAATCTAATTTATCAGTCTTTCAGGTTAATGACCTTTGAGTCATGCCCTTCCTTACCTTGAAGTCACAAAACCATATCTCAAATGTGTATTTAAAAAATTTTGTCTTTTATATTTGGCCTCTAATCCACTGAGAATTAATTTCTTAAAACAGTTTTTGAGATATAATTGCCATGCCATATAATTCACCCATTTACACTATATGTAATGCAGTGGTTTTAGGTACATGTACAGGGTTCTACAATCATCATTACGATAAACTTTTAGAGCATTTTATTACCTGTCACCAAAAAACCCATGCCCATTAGCAGTCACTTTCCTTTTTGCCTAACCATAGGCTGCCATAATCTAATGTCTGTCTGTATATATGTTCCTGTTCTGGGTATTTCATATGTAAGTTAGCACCCTTATGTGCTTGAGTGTGATATTGTTATGTTACAGAATTACATGTTTCTGATTTTGTAATAAAAGATTGGTATAAATTATCAGCTTATAAGAAGGGGTGTTATTTCTGTTGTTATTTGTGCCATGTAATTTTGTAACATAACAAAATCACACTCTAGCACAAAAGAGCAATACTTCTGCCAGGCCCTGTATTTCATATAAATAGAATCATGCAATATGTGGTGACTGGCTTTCGTTACTCAGTTTGTTTTCAAGGTTCATTCATGTTGTAGCTATGTTAGTTCTCCATTTCCTTATATTACTGAATAATATTACATTGGGCAGATATACTGTGATGGACATTTTGGGCTATTATTAATATTGCTTCTATGAATGTGCTTGTACAAGTAATTTATGTGAACATGTGTTTTATTTCTCTTGGATATAGACCAAAAATAGAATTTATTGTTTTCTTTATTGTGTAAGTTAGAGGTCTGGTTTCATTTTTTTCCCACTTGCATAATTGTCTCAGGACAATTTTTAGAATACAATAGTTTGTCACGTCCCTGCTACACTGCAATGCCAGCTCTGTCCAATGTGGGCCTGGTCTAGGCATCCAATTCTGTTCTATTGGTCAATTTTTTCTCTTTTCTATGATAATACTATATTGTGTTAATTATAATAATATTATATGAGGCCCACATATCTGATAGGAAATATCACACCACCTGTTCTTTTAAAGGGGTGCTGTGTTACTGCGTTCATCCCTATACACTATGGATTCACCTGGTTAAAGTTCTTGGAAGCTTTTCTTGAAATTTTAATTAGACTTGCATTGATGCGGTAGACCAATCTATGGAAAACTGATGGATGGGCCTTCCATTGCCATGATGTACCTCTTTGTTATTTAGATGTTCTCAAATGTCTTTCAGAAAGGCTTATATTTTTTTCCTGAAAAGTTGTGAATATCTTTTGATAGGCTTATTTCTAAGAATCTTTCATTTATTATAGTAGTTGTAAATGGTGTTTTGTAACTTTTTGTTGACATAAAAGTTGATCTTTGAACATTGATCATTTATTCAGACATCTTTCTAAACTTAGTATTTCTAATAATATGTATTCATTTTCCATTTTCCATATGTATATGTATACTCATAACATCCATAATTAAAGAAAGTTTAGCTTTTTTCTAGTTGTACACTTGTGAATACAAGTAATGATAGTAGGCATTCTTCTTTCCAATTTTAAAGGGGGATTTTTTAAACTTCAAAATAAAAAATAAGTGAAACTTGCTGAAGTTTTGGCAAATACATATTATCTGATTAAGGATAGCCTTTTCTATTCCTGTTTTGCTAAGAATGTTGGATTTTATCAAGCATTTTTCCATACATTGAAATAATCGGTGCTTTATTTCCTTTAGTGCATAGATGGAGTGAACTATAATATAGATTAGTTTTTTAACCTTACACTAACCTTAAGTTGCACACGGTTTTTTAATAATGTAATATCATTGGATTCAGTTTGCCAATAATTTGGTAGGAATCATTGAGAGAGACTGACCTGAGATTTTCCTTTTTTAGACTCTCCCTTGTGTTTTTTTTAATTGGTGCTATGCTAACTTTATACACTGATTTACTGACTGTTGCTTCCTTTTCCTACTCTCTGAAAGAATCGGTGTAAGAATAAGTTATTTGTCCCTTAAATATTTAGTAGAACCAGCCAATAGTGTCATCTGGCCTTGATATTTTATTTCTGGAAAGATTTTTGACCACTATTTTAATTTTCCTAAAGTGGTTATGGAATGATTCACATTTTCCAGTGTTTTATAAAGTCAGTTTTGGTAAGTTGTTGTAATTTAGGAATTTTTCTTCGTCTAAATTTGATACACATATTTATTGCCGTTTATAAATTTTTACAAATATTAAACTTCCTTGCATTGTATACAACTTGGTAGTTGTATATTTTGTTTTTATATATTTCTGAACTTGGTTTGCCAGTAGTTCATGATTTTTCTGTTTGTGTTCATAGGTTGGTCTGGATTTTTTATTGCTCTTCCTATCTCTGTCATCTTTGGTATCTGTATTATAATTACTTTTAAATTGGTTAGAGAGTATTTTCTTGTGCTTTATTTTCTAGCAGCTTTGTAAAGGGCTGAAATGACTTATCCCTTGAGAGATATTTTTAGAGATCACCTGTAAAATTATATAAGCTCAGTGTTTTCTTTTAGGAAGATTTTTTTTTATAATAATTTTATTAAATCATAATTGTGTACATTGGTGCAATCATAGGGCAGAATGTGCTTCATATACAATCAGAAACATTATGATTGTACTGTGAGAGATAGCCTTCATAGCATTTTCTCAATCACTATAT
>CAUYRH010042041.1:0-10609 GCA_963574655.1 Perodicticus potto | reverse complement strand
AATGGGGGTTCCACATTTAGTCCCAAGTGTAAAGTGAAGGAGACACCAAGGCACAAGTGTCTCCTCAGCAGTTGTCCAGCCTTTTTGGCTATTGGAGCCTCTGGTGGGCGTTGTAGGTCCCCCTCCTTGCCTGTCATCCAGGCCCATGCATTTTTTAACGTTTTTATTAAGTTTGTATGTCTTCAAGGCTCCAACAGTTCCACATGATGCTTGTAGTAACTCAGAGATTCCACCTCATACCTGAGCAAGATAATGCCACCACCCATGGAGTCGCTGACTAAGGCCACAAGTGACTTCCAACTGAAGCTCTTAAAAGAAGTCACAGAGCCTGGAGAACATCATTCCTGTTCAGCTCAAAGCAGCTACAGAAGGACCTTCAGCTCCAAACCCCAAAGACATTCAGGCTCCATGTCTCTCAGGAGGGCGATTCCTAGGGGTGGAGAAGCTGGGAACCAATGGAAAAGGGACTGCAGGAAAATGCAGAGCACCTGTCACTCGTGTATATCAATCATCTGATAACCTCCCACATCTGCTATAAGCTGGAGTTCTTAATGTCTTTTTCCAGGCATGGAGACTGGCCCATTCTTCTCTCTGGAATGTATTTTTGCTTTGTAAAGCTTCTTTTCTGCAATAAAACCTGTTTGTGTGTAATCGCTTCCTGTCTGCCATCACTTCATCACACCGACCTTGCTTGGGATTCTTCTAAGCAAGGAGCCAAAGAACCAGGGCAAGAGTCTGCCAAGAGGCCAGACCTGACAAAGAGGTCATTGCTATAAAGTCATTGCCTCAGCTCCTCTCAAATATCTGTCCTGAAACCCACAGATGGTGAGACCTATCCAAATAAAGGGGATAAAAGAGTGAGGTAAAGGTGCCTGAGTGCAAATGCGGAGGGCCTCTCCATAGTCTCAGCCCCACCAAAGACATTTGAACATGCAGTGTGTGAGCTGAAATATCTTCTATAAAGGACACTATTGGGACAATCAGCAAAATCTGAGTAAGGTCTGCTGAGAAGCACCAGCCTCGGATTGATGTAGACATCGGTGTGCCAAGCACTGTGCTGGGACCATGGTCACCTGAAATGCACAGTGAACCCTGAGAAGCCTCAGGGATGTGGGTGCACATCCAAGAGTCAGGGCACAGACCCAGGGTGGGGGCAAGACAAACACAACAGGGACGTGAAGAACTGGGGAAAGGACATACAGGAATACCTTGTACTAATCTGTACTCTGAAATTGCCAAAGTAAAAAGTTTGTTTTGTTTTAAAGGACCAGGCATGTGGTTCATGTCTGTAATCCTGGCCCTTTGGGAGCCCTAGGCAGAAGGATTGCTTCAGACCAGGAGTTCAAGACCAGCCTGAGCAAGAGCAAGGCCCCAGCTCTACCAAAAATAGAAAAAAATTGCTGGGTATGGTGGCAGGCTCCTGTATGCCTAGCTACTTTAGTGGCTGAGGCAGGAAGATTGCTTGAGCCCAGGTGTTAGAGGTTTCAGTAAGCTATGATGACACCTCTGTATTCCACCCAGATGACAGAGCAAGAATTTATCTCAATAGAAAAGAAGGCTACAATAAAAAATAAAAATAACATTTTTAAAAGCGGAGGGCTTGGGGTCAGGAAAAGCCTCACGCAATTGTAAGGCATGACGCTCCTGACCCCTATATAACTCCCCACTGGTCCTCACACCCCTTGTGCAGGGTCCACCTTGGAAAGACTTGGGGGAGGGTCACAGACCTCAGACCTCTGGGAGGGAGGTTCAGACATAAACATCAGAGGGACACAGGCTGACAGTGAGGGACCTCAGGCATGGACAGCAAAGCAGAAAACATGAGAGACCACAAGAGAGGTGGCTGAGCCACAGTTGCCAGAGACAGAGGGAGACTCAGCCAGGCAGAGGCCCAGTAGCACCCACCCAAGGCAGGCTCAGCAGAGGGCGTGGCAGTCTAGGGGCTTGTACAGGTGGACAAGTAGATGGGGGAATGGAGGGAGAGGGGGCAGGAGCGAGCAGCACAGCTGCTGCTGAGGATATGGTAGGATTTGGAGGCTGGTATGTCCAACCAGTGACTTACAGTGGCAGAGAGACAGCCCTTCCCTGTGCATAGCCCTAGACTTCCTATGGTTGCTTACTTGCCCTGCCCCTCTCCTGTCTCCCCTGCCTTCTCTCCCCTCCCCCACCCCACCATGTGCCTGGTTCCTGCCCCAGAGAGGGAAGCCTTGTAGTTCAGCCCTGGGGAAGGGAGGCGACAGGCACAGCTGCTGCCCCTCAGCTCCTGCTTTGCCTTCCCAGGGGACTGGTTCTGGCTGGCTGCTCCTGGCCGTGAGGCAAAGTGCCTGTCTTGCTATTGCTCAGCTGAGGTGCCCTGTCTGCCTGGCTCCCTCCCAAGCTCTGTGCTGCTCCTGGAGGCCCTGCCAAGCCCAGGCCTATGGAATCCTGGCTTTCTCAGCTAGCCCTGGCTGTAGCCAGACTCTCTGGTGCCCTACTCTGAATGGAGATGCCTAGGCAGGGGCTACAGGAAAACAAAGCCCAATTTCTACACTCCTTGGGGAAAAGAGTTGGAAGAGGACCCTGCAACCAATCTGAGCCCTAGGGTTTCTTTCAGAGATGAAGTTCACCAGATCTGCCATCAAAAGCAGCTTTCTAGGGTGGCCTAGGCCAGGACATCATCTATGTGGTCTTATGAGGGCATGATGTTTATGTCTGAACCTCTCTCCCAGAGGTCTCCCATAAGTGGCCATCAGGTTGGCAAGTTTGGGGATTAGTTAGATTTTCCTACAATCAGCTCCATCTGGCTTGCTGCGATTTTTGCAGACTGGACAAACGTAACAGGAAGTGAAGAGGGGCCTGGTGACACTGTCTGGGTTCCTGAATCTAACTGCAAAAACTGGGCCTTATGGTAGGCGAAAAGATGGGGTTCCAATGGTTATCCACATCAAATTACTGGAACCCTTGATTGTCACCTTATATGTCAAAATATGTGATTAACTTAGGGGTCTTGTGAAGAAGACTTACCCTGTATATCTGGGTGGGACCTAAATGCAATCACTTGCAAACTTCTCTTACAAGTTTTCCTTGTAAGAGAAAGGCAGAGGGAGTTTTGAGAGAGAAACACCGAAGCGAAGGCCATGTGAAGATGGAGGCAGAGAATGAAGTGATATGGCCTCAAGGCAAGGAGTGCCGGCAACTACCCGAAGCTGGAAGTGGCAAGGGAAATCTCCCCTAAGCCTTCTAAGGGAGTGTGGCCCTGTTGACACCTTGATTTCAGACTCTGACCTCCAGAATTATAACAGATCATATTTTTGTTGTTTTAAGCCACCAAGTTTGTGGTAATTTATTATATCAACCATATAAACTAATACAGCTCTTAACTTTCAAGTAAACCAAAAAAATTCCTTTTTGTCTTTCAAGTCTGTTTCTTTCATTTGCATTAAGGAGTCTTAATTTAAACACAAATTTAGGAGAAGGAAGAGAGGCAAGAGAAAAGAATGGAGTGTTGTACAGGGATAGATGGAGAAGAGAAGAGAGAAACCTGGAGAGGAGAAGAAAAGAGAACAATGAGTTTCTACCAGGGGGATGATGTGGACACTGTTATGGGAAGGAAGACCAGCAGAAGCAGCACGGCAACAGAAATTTTATCCAGGCCACTTTGGTGACAGTAGTAATTTATAAACCTGCTATGGTTTGCATGTTTATGTCTCTCCAAAATTTGTATATTGAAACCTAATCTCTGATGCAATAGTATTAACAAGTGGGGCCTTTAGGAGGTGATTAGGTTATGAGGGCTCTGCCTTGTAAGGGTTTTGAGGGAGTCATTTTGCCCTTCCATCATGTGAGGACACAGCATCTGCCCCTTGTGAGGGCATAACAACAAGGTGCCATCCATGAAGAAGACAGTAACCCTTCACCAGATATCAAATCTGCTGGTGCACTGATCTTAACCTTCCCAGCCTCCAGAACTATGAGAAATTAATTTCCGTTGTTTATGTATTACAAATACTAGCATGCAGTAGTATGATCACAACTCACTGTAACCTCCAATTCTTGAGTTCAAGCAATGTGCCTGTGTCAGCCTCATGAGTAGTTAGGGCTATAGGAAAGCCCTGCCATGCCTGGATAATTAAAAAACAAAAAATTGTATAAACAAGGTCTCACTGTGTTGCTCAGGCTTGTCTCAAACTCCTGGCTTCATGCAGTCCCCCCACCTCAGCTTCCCAAAGTGTTGTGATTATGGGTGTGAGACACCACGCCTGTCCTTAAGCTGTTTTTTTTTTCTTTTTAATAGAAGCATGAATAGACTAAGACAGGAGCCATTATAATGATAAATTATGGAGTAGGAACATCCATGATATTCTCCAGTGTGTGTGTGTGTGCATGCGTATACATGTGCATGCACACTCACATTGCATAAGAGGGACACAGAGAGAGAGAAACAGAGACAGAAAGATGAAACTGATCTGAGACATGACCTAGAATTGCCAACCTAAGTTTGCCTTAAGCCTAAATGATGCAGCAGCTTTTTGAGAGGAAAGAGGAAGACAAATGGTAATAGGTCAAATTCCAACAACGTATAGAGCAAAAAAATGGAATTTGTTTATTTTATACAAAGGCATAAAGATCCTGGTTATATACTAAGAGGAGACAAGTTAACACAGAGTTGGGGCTGAGAGGATTAGAAAAGGTAGAATTTGCTTGATTAAGGAAGCAGAAGAAAAAAGGAGAACGAAGAAGTGATCCTTTCTCAAGTCCATGAAGTTGCCAAATGTGCAGACAAACCTTTTATCAGTGCGTGCAAGGGCAAGTGGAACGTTCAGTCATGAGGGAGGATTTCCAGTCATGGATGGAATGTCCAGCCATGGTGGGGACATCTGCCCATGAAGCATGAATGCATGGAAGGATATGTAGCCATAGGTGGAATATCCAGTCATGGAGGGGCTATCCAATCATGGGAGGATGTACTACCATGTGGAGATGTCTATCCAGTGGTAATTTGTAAGATGTACCGACATGGATGGGGATGTGTGGCCATTGGGTGCCACATTCAGCTATGTGGGGATGTCTACACACAAGCAGAATGCCACTCAACATGGAGGTATGTCCAGCCCATGGTGGGAATATCTAGAGATGGATGGGGAATTCAGCCATGATGAGGATGTCCAGCTAAGAGTGAAGCCCAATAATGGAAGGAGGTCCAACCATTAGGATGTCCATCCATAAGTAAAGATGTTTGTCAGGAGCTCAGTTGAGCTAAAGAATGCTGAACTGAGAGGTGTCAGAGTAGGCGATCAATGTCTTAATCTTAATCTCTAACTCTAATGTCTTAATCTTAACAAGTCAAAATCAAAGTCACAGCCAGGCTTTTAACTACTGTGATAGTATAAGCAAGAGGGTAAACAGCAGAAAGCACTAACTGTCCTACATTCCTTTCCCCCCCTCCATAGAACAGTAGACTAGTCAAGGATCAAGCATGAACATACTCACGGGGAGAAGGGATTTCTCTGCCTGAGGAGGCCTGAATAAAATGTTCCTATAGTTTCATGAACCCAGGGGCTGGGATTAGGGAAAGAGTGAAGGTTAGGAATGGAAATGTACTGAGTACAGAATCAGAATGGAGAAAAAGTTCCCTTCAACTAACCCAATTAAGGAGATTTTGGTAGAGGCACCCAGAAAAAGCCTCAGAAAGAGTCACCCCAAAAAGAGTCACCCCAAAAAGAGTCCCCCAAATGAAATTGCCTGGGCTAAGAATGAAATATAAATAACAGCATGGCAGACCAGAGGAGTCTGAGTCCTTAACTTTCACTCCCTACAAAGACTGGCTGTACACCAAGTCTGGTGTGGGGAGGGCAGCCTTCTCCCAGGAGGCCTGCCAAGGAATGCCTTTGCAGTTGCCAATGGTCCAGCCTGAAAAATCACAGGAGTTGAACTCTTCAATGTCAATGCAAGGGAAGAGATGTCCAGCCATGCTGGGATGTCCCGCTATGAAAAGAGGATGTCCATCCTTGAATGAGGATATTCACCCAAGGTGGGCATGTCAACCTATGCATGTATATATAGATTTTCACCGATACATCAAAGTAACCAAATATATGAATATATCCAGTTATGTGTGGAGATGTCTATTCAAGGAGATGAACAACCATGCATGAGGATGTCTTTCCCAGCACAGGGAACGTCCAGCCATGTATGGAGATTTGTCCAATAGTGTGAGAGGATGTCAGTTCTTGAATGGAAATATCTGAATGTGGTACCAACCCTAAACACTTGGACTTTGGTTCTTCCATACATCATGTCACCCATGGGCCTATCAATTTCTAACTTACAGAGAGTTTCAATGACATATGGACATTGTCAGCCTGAATTTGAAGTCCTTGGAGTCTGAAGACTTGAGTTTGTGAGACACAAAAAAATAGGCCAGGTCTTTATTAGGGAAGGGAACCAATTTTTCTCACAGGGTTTCTTCACAACAGGATTTCAGTGTGGAGCTCAGCTGGTTAGAAGTGATTTCATATTCTTCCTGGAAAAGGCTATGGATCTGGAAGATGTAGGATCAACATTGGGCTTGGATCATTCACCACAGCTCTTGGCAGAGATGTGGATGGATGGATGTGTACGTGTAAAGTAAAACTGAAGCCTGACCTGGTTTGTATAGAACCCCTGCTTCCACCTCCAAATTGCCAGCTATTCTTACTTCAGCAGTTTTGCTGGCTTTGGCATCAACCAGCACGGAATGATCAAAGTCATGAGCACAGCATATAGCAGTGCCCAGCAGTTCAGTGACTCACACCCAGGCAGAATATTCATGGTTGCTTTGTTCTGCTGTTCAGTCTTTAGTTTTCTGGGAAATAAAACTACCCACACCTCAGCCCCAGCATCTGCAAAGAAGGGGCCCTGGTTCTCTCCCTCTCAACAATCAACCCTATTTTGGATAGTTCCAGAAAAGTGGGCAGGTGCCAACATAAATCTGGAAGTCCTGAGTTTGTCCTACCCCTAGCAGATGATGCCTGTGTGTACCCACATCCTCATCTGAAAATGGAGATACATCTGCCCTGTTCTCACAGGATCAGGGAGAAAGCAGATAATGACCTGCAGGATACTGTATTACCCTGAAGAATCCTGTTCATGATACCAAGCCCCTTCAGATTCATTGGGAATTTGGGGCTTTGACTTTGCTATTTTTTGCCTTGATCTTATCTTTTATTCGTTTTTCATTATTTTCTGTCCTTATCTCTATTGCTTTTCTCCTACTTTTATTAGTTTTAAATTGCTTTTATGACTTCTTAAGATGGATGATTAGTTCATTGGTTTGGTTTTCTACCTTTCCTAATGCATACATTTGAATTAATATAGTTCTCTCTATGCTAGTTTTAGCTGTATCCCACAATTTTTGTACAGTGTTTTGTTATCATTCAGTTTACAATATCTTCTAATTACTATTTTGATTTCTTCTTTGACTTCTGAGTTACATAGAAATGTATTGCCTAATTTCTAAACATTTGAAAAATTTCTGATTGTTATTGATTTCTGGCTTTATTCAACGGTGATCATAGAATGTAATCTGTATGATTTAAATTTTTCTAAGCTTGTTGAGTACTTGTTTCATGGCCCAGCATATAGTCATTTTTGGTAAACTTCGATGCATGCTTGAAAATAATGTGTATTTTATAGTCATTGGGTGCAGTGTTCTATACATGCTAATAGGGTCAATGTTGTTAATTGTATTGTTTAAATTTTTCATATCCTTCTTACTAATCTTTTTCTTCTTATTCAATCTCATACTGAGAGAAGTATGCTAGAAATGCCCACTATATTATAAGTGTGTATGTTTCTCCTGGTGGTGCTTTTAATTCTTGATTTATATATTTTGAACCTATGCTATTGGGTACATATGAATTTAGAATTATTATATTATACTATAATATATCATCCTTGATAGAGTAATTCTAAACTCAAATATCAAGAAGTGAGCATCTTTATTTCTAGAAGATTTTTACCTTAAAATGTGCTTTTTCAGATATTATTATTATTATTTTAGAGACAGAGTCTCACTTTGTCACCCTTGGTAGAGTACTGTGGTGTCACAGCTCACGGCAACCTCCAGCTCTTGGGCTTAGGTGATTCTTTTGCCTCAGCCTCCCAAATAGCTGGGACTACAGTTGCCTGCCACAACGCCCAGCTATTTTTTTATTGCAGTTTGGCTGGGGCCGGGTTTGAACCCACCACCCTTGGTATATGTGGCCGGTGCCCTACTCACTGAGCCACAGGCACTGCCCTTTTTGATGTTATTAATTAGACCAACTTCCTTTTGTTAGTGTTTGCTGGTTTATAATTTTCTTTTTACAGCCAATCATTCTAAAGTTTTGTATTTTAGAGGTGTCTCTTGTAAGTAACATATTTTACTTTAAATCCAGTCTGGCAATCTTTATCTTCTAATAGAAGCCCTTTGTCCATTTACTTCATTTTAACTTTTGAGACAGGGTCTAGTTCTGTTGCCCAAGCTGGAGTGCAGAGGTACCCTCATCAATGTAACCTCTAATTCCTGGGCTTAAGTAATCTTCCTGCCTAAGCCTCCTGAGTAGCTATGACTACATGTGCATAACACCACATTGGCTAATTTAAAAAATTTTTTGGTAAGAACAAGGTCTTGCTATGTTAACTAGGCTGGTGTTGAACTCCTGGACTCTCAAGCAATCCTCCCACCTCAGCCTCCCAAAGTGTTTGGATTATAGTCATGAGCCATAGCACTTGGACCATTTATATTTCATGTAATTACTGGTATAGTATAATTATGTTTCGATCTACTGTCATACTATTTCCTTAATCTATTCTCTGGGATATTTTTCCCCCTCTCTGTCCTTTTTTTGGCTTGATATTTTTTATTATTCTATTTCCCCTACAACCATCAACCTTATTAACTTGGGAGTTAAACACTTTAAAAAAAAAAACTGTTTAGTGATTACCTTAGACCCACACTGTCCAATAGAAATATGATGCATATTGGTTCAGTGCCCATAGCACAGTGGTTACGGTGCCAGCCACATGCACCAAGGCTGGTGGGTTCAAACCCGGCCCAGGCCAGCTAAGCAGCAATGACAACTGCAACAAAAAAATTGCCGGACGTTGTGGCAGGTGCCTATAGCCCCAACTACTTTGGAGGCTGAGGCAAGAGAATTGCTTAAGCCCAAGAGTCTGAGGTTGCTGTGAGTGCTCACAGCACTCTACCGAGGGTGACATATTAAGACTCTGTCTCAAAAAAAAAAAAAAAAGAAAGAAAAACAAACATAATGCATATTGCAAATATAATCTGAGCCATATATGTAATTTAAAATTTTTCTAGTAACCACAGTAAAAAAGGAAAATGAAGTGAACTTAATTTTAATAATTTATCTTATTTAATTCAATATATCCAAAATATTATCATTTCAACATGTAATCAATATATTAATAAAATTAGTAATTAATGGCATTCTTTTCTTTTGCATGAAGCCTTTTAAATCTGGTGTATATTTTATATCTGTGGCACATCTCAACTAGGACTAATCACATTTCTAAGTGTTAATAGTCATGTGTGGCTAGGGGCCACCATATCAAACAGAGCAGAGAGAATACAATATGCATCCTTAACTTATCAAAGTCTACTATAAATTTAGTACTTTTACCTTACTGCTACCAGACACTGTTAACCTGATGGCCATTTCATTCAGGGCACTGCTGGTAAGGCCCTAACAAGTCTGGATGGGCCTAAGTGCTGACATCGGGAGATTGTTTATTTACTTCCAAGGCCTACTATCATGGATAAGTTGGGAAGCTGGAGTCCATGGTACCAGACTCAGGGCACTCTGTGCACTCAGTGAAGTGCTGTCTAACTATAAAATTTAGTCTAAATAAAAATGCTTTGAAGATATAACCACTTTAAGATAGGAAGATACTATGTAACTTTATAACTTATGAGGAGGAATCATTTAATGTATACTATGATGAGTAATAACATTGCCGATGTTTATTTTTACTGTGGGAATAAAAAGTAACAAAGGGAAAGAGGGGGCATACCAGCTCTTTTGAGGAGATATCCCTGCAGCTCTCCAGAATCTCTGGCTTTTCTTGTAAATATAAGTGAAACGGTTGATCTTTCATCCACTTCTCCATTGATTGGCTTGGGTGACAGGCAGACAGACTCCTTGGTCCATCAACATTACCTCTTCTTAGACAATTCAAGGAACTCAGAATACTTTGTTCCCCTTCCCAACTTACATAATTACGTAATGTAGTCCATATTCATTTAGATTTTTCTAAACATTTAGCATTTTGTTTGAGCCTGAATCTCTGCCTGCCTTCTAGGCTCATTTTCTTTCTATCTAAAGAGTGCCGTTTGGTATTTCTTTAAGTGTTGATCTTTTGGTGATTAATTTCTCAACTTTTGTCTAAAAAATTATATATTTTACCCTTATTATTTATGGGTGGCTTCAACAGGTAGGTCAGTTGTTATTTTTTTTTTTTTATTGAGTCATAGCTGTGTACAATAATTCAGTCAAGGAGTACAGTGTGTGGGCTTCACATACAATTGGAGATATTTTCATCAACCTGATTAATATAACATTCATGATATTTTCTCATTTACTATGTG
>CAUYRH010042037.1:0-25785 GCA_963574655.1 Perodicticus potto | reverse complement strand
AGACAGAGCCTCAAGCTGTCACCCTGGATAGAGTGCAGTGGCATCACAGCTCACAGCAACCTCCAACTCCTGGGCTCAAGCGAGTCTCCTGCCTCCGCCTCCCAGGTAGCTGGATCCACAGGCGCCCGCCACAAAGCCCGGCCATTTTTTGGTTGCAGCCGTCATTGTTGTTTGGTGGACCCAGGCTGGATTCGAACCACCTTAGCCCGTTGAGCCACAGGTGCCGAGCCAGGAATCTGTGTTTTAAACAAGCTTTGCTAAACATCAACCCATGTGAACAGCCCAAACACTTTGTGCTAGCATTCAAGGCTGCCCATGACCTGGTCCACACTCAGGTAACTCCTAATACGAATGTTCTATTTTACAATGGCCATTGTCCTGTAACTTCTAATATAGGAGGCATTTCTAACTCCAAACTTTTGCCCATCTCCTCCAACCCATCTGGAATGACCTTCTTTCCTCCTATCCAAACACTATATATCCCTCTCATTCAGTGTTTTTCAACCTTTGTTGTTTTTTTGGAGACAGAGTCTCACTTTGTCACCCTTGGTAGAGTGCTGTGCTGTCACAGCTCACAGTAACCTCAAACTCTTGGGCTCAAGCAATCCTCTTGCCTCTGTTTTTCATTTTTAGTAGAGATGGGGTTTCATTCTTATTCAGGCTGGTCTCAAACTCCTGAGCTCAAGCAATCCACTGGTCTCGGCCTCCCAGAGGGCTAGGATTACAGGCATGAGCCACTGTATCCCACCTTTTCAACCATTTTAATCTCATGACACACTTGAACCTACAGTTGAACTTCCACGGCACACTTAAATTATATTAATCAAAGAAAGAGCAAGAAAAATAATATATTTACTGTGCTGTGTACTTCTTTTGAAAATAATTTAATTAATGATCTTTGAAAATTTTTACAGTACACCTAAGATCCTCTCATGGCAGACCAGTTAAAAAAAATCTCTGCTTGGCCGGAGAAGGTGGCTCATGACTTTAATCCCAGCACTCTGGGGGGCCAAGGTGGGTGGAAATTTTGAGCTCAGGAGTTTGAAACCGGCGTGAGCAAGAACAAGACCCTGTCTCTACTAAAAGCAGAAAAACTAGCTGGGCATTGTGGCTGGCGCTTGTAGTCCCAGCAACTAAGGCAAGAGGATCACTCAAACCCAGGAGTTCAAGGTTGCTGTAAGCTATGATGCCACAGCACTCTACTCAGGGATACAGAGTGAGACTCTGTCTCTAAAAAAGAAAAATCTCTGCTCTAGGTCAAGCCTAAGTTTCACTTACTCTACAAGACTCTCTTTAAATTCTCCAGACCCAAAAAGAAGAAGAAAAAAAAAAAACCTAAAAATAAAAATAAATTCTCCAGCCCAAAAGATATCATTTTTTTCTGAATAATTTAGTCTCTACCGTCTGATAACAATTTTTTTTTTTGTACGAAAGATCTTTATTGGCGGGGGATGCTGCAGAGCAGCATTAAGGAGGAGGGGGGAGAGAGAGAAAAAGAAGGAAAGAGAGAGAGAGGGAAAGGGGGGGAGAGAGAGGAGAAAGAGGAGACAGAGATAGATAGATAAGGGAGAGAGAGGGGCAGAGAGAGAAAAGACCACAATTCTTTAGGTCTTTAACTGATCTCCAGAGTATATGCCTTGATTCCCTAATTAGATTGATGGCTTTTTCAAGAAAGCCAGAGTTGCACCGTCCATTATGATAGCCACTACCCACATGTGGCTATTTTAATTCAAACTAATTAAGATGAAATCAAATTAAAATTTCAGTTCCTAAGCTACACTATCCACATTTCAAGTGCTCAATATTCACATGTGCATTAGACAGCACAGATAGAGAACATTTCCACATCAGAGAAAGTTATAACGGATGAACAGAAAGAGTCTGCTATGGCTATCACAGCTGCAGGTCTTACATACTCTTTATGAACATCACTTCCTCTGAACTTAAAGTAAATATGTATCCTGAGCACAAAAAGTGAGAGATTTTCTTCTAAAACTCTAATCCCCATTTCCAGTTAAAATAAGGAGCTCAGAGGGTAAATGTCAAATGTAAACATCACTCAGCATTTTTTTTTTTTTTAGACAGTCTCACTATGTTGCCCTTGGTAGAGTGCCATGGTGTCACAGCTCACAGCAACCTCAAACTCTTGGGCTTAAGAGATTCTCTTGCCTCAGCCTCTCAAGTAGCTGGGACTACAGGCACCCACCACAATGCCCGGCTATTTTTTTGTTGCAGTTGTCATTGTTTTTTTTAGCTGGCCTGGGCTGGGTTTGAACCCGCCAGCCTCCGTGTATGTGGCTCGCATCCCACCCACTGACCTACAGCTGCTGCCATCACTCAGCATTTCTAATCAAGCCTCTAAACCCTAGCCTTTTATCAGTTCTCATATTCTTTGACCTCTCTGCTGCATTTGCCACTATGTAGACCAGACTTCGTTCTCCCATTCAAAAGCTCTCTTCCTTTGCTTCCATGACATTGTTACAAAAACAACAAAAATGATCATCATTAAGGTTGGGCACGGTGGCTCACACCTGTAATCCTAACACTCTGGGAAACCAAGGAGAGCGAGTCCTCATCTCTAAAAAAAATAGTTGGGTGTTGTGGTGGGTGCCTATAATCTCAGCTACTCAGGAGGCTGAGGCAAGAGAGCCTCTTGAGCCCAAGAGTTTGAGGTTTCTGTGAGATACGACGCCACAGCACTCTACCAAGGGTGACAAAGTGAGACTCTGTCTCAAGAAAAAAAAAAAAAAAAGATCATCATTAAGTTATTAAGTACTTACTTTGTACCATGCACTATAATATGGTTTACATGCCTCAACAACCATATTGGGCAAATGCTATTATTATCTCCCTTTTATAGATGAAGTATCTGAAGTTCAAAGAAGTAAATTGATTTGCTCAAGGTCATTGAGCTAGTGGTGGTAGGACTAGAACTCAAACCTCTTCTAAGGTTCTCCTCGTAAGTCATTACTAGATCAAATGAATAAAATAAGCGGGTCTGATCATGAAAGAACAGAAACAACTCATTCAAGAGATTATCCTCTTTTATTTTCCTCCTTTTTCCCTACCCTTCTAAAACACACTCTTATTCTCCCTATCTTACATACCTCTCTGGTAGATTTTTCAGGGTCTTAACACCAAGGGAATTTAAAGACAGTTTACTGAGTAATTGAGAAAAAAACTAACCACAGCACAGAGCATGAACCACGTACTGCATTTTTATTTTTCAGAATTCTGTTTTCTTCTAAATACCCTGTAGGCCCTTTACATGAAAACCTGTGTTATTCTGAACTTAGAATTTTGATCTAGCCACTTTGCCAATGGTCCATTTTAATCACACCAGAGACCATTTATAACTTTTTGGTTCTCTGGACAGCGGTCTGAGTCCAGCAGCTGCTACCAGAGCTAATTAAACAGGACAGAGAAGTGCTGGGGAAGTTCAGCTTTGGGTTGGAAAGTTGCTGCTTCCTAGTGTTTCACATTACCCTGTTTAATGATACTCTTAAGGAGGTCAAACTCAGTATTCCTGGCCAGTAGACAGAGGGTGAGGATATGGAAAAAAAGTTTGTGGCAACCTTGCCCTTATGTAAAAGAGATGATTAATCCTACTGATTCCCCAAACTCACCATAGTGTGTTCTGAGCTATACAAGGCCTAGCTACCGGAGACAGGAAGCCAAGTTAATGATCATGCACTCTTTTTGGATTTTTTAAGCCTCTATTAGTTGGGTTAAAGAACAATAAGAAAGACTGGCTTCTCCTCCTAGTTCTGCAACTAACTGATTGTGTGTGGGCGTTATGTGTGTATTTAGTGAGAACTTTTTTCCTTTTACTATTTATGCACATACCATAAACACTGTATCTATGTATGTACCCTAAAAATAAAATATTTTTGACAATTTTCTTTTTACTATCTATGCACATACCATAAACAATATCCTACATAACAGAATATGGTTTTATGTTTTTATACTTTACATAAATGTTATTATACAGAATTGTCTGCAACTTTTTCCCTCAGTAGTATGATTTTGACATATTTTGCTCTAGTTCTGTGTTGTTACATAGCTATAATTCATGTTAATTGCTTTATGGAATACCATTAGATGAATATACCATAATTTATATATTCATTCTGTCGATGGTCGTTTAGGTTGATTTCCATTTTTTTACTATCTCAAACAAAATCTTTCAAGGGATACACACACACACACACACACACACGTCGGTCACTATATAAGTTTCGAGACAAACCAGTTTGTCTGGGAGGGTGCTGTGTTTCCATCTGCATGGATTTTATGTTTCTTGATTTTTGTGTATCTCAAAACTTTTGTAATGATCTACATATATCCTTATATACATGTGGGAGGGTTTCACTGATAAAATATCTAGTAAAATATGCTATTACTTGGTCATTAGAGTATGCCTAAGCTCAGCTTTGGTCAATACTGCTAAATAGCAGTATTGGTAATTAATTACATTACCCCCAATACTCTGCAAAAGTTCCAATACATCTGCATCTTCATCAGTACATGACAGTGTTGATCTTTTTTCATTTTAGCCACTCTGATGGGTATGCAGTAGTATCTCACTATGGTTTTAGTTTGAATTTCCCTAATTACTAGTGAGACAGAACACTTCATAGATTTATCATCTGAAATACATTCTTTTTTTTTTTTTTTGAGACAGTCTCACTGTGCTGCCCAGGCTAGAGTGATGTGGTGTCAGCCTAGGTCTTAGCAACCTCAAACTCCTGGATTCAAGCGATCCTTCTGCCTCAGCCTCCAAAATAGCTGGGACTATTGGCCTGTACCCCTACAGGCATGATATCTTGCCCTGCCTGTGATATGCACTCTTAAAGCAGATATCAACAGGGAAAAGAATGGAGTGAGGCTGGATATGATG
The DNA here is from genome assembly GCA_963574655.1 of Perodicticus potto. Lineage (NCBI taxonomy): Eukaryota > Metazoa > Chordata > Mammalia > Primates > Lorisidae > Perodicticus > Perodicticus potto. Next base: position 20,882 of record CAUYRH010042037.1, on the reverse strand, counting down.
GCTCAGGCCTGTAACGCTAGCACTTCGGGAAGCTGAGGTGGGAGAATTGCTTGAGTCTAGAGCTTGAGACCAGCCTTAGCAAGATAGTGAGACCCCGTCTCTACAAAAAATATAAAAATTAACCAGGTGTGGGGGTGTACACCTAGTCCCAGCTACTCAGGCAGCTGAAGTAAGGGGATTGCTTGAGCCTAGGAGTTTGAGGTTGTAGTGAGCTATGATGACACTGCTACACTCTAGTGCCAGCAATGGAGGAGAGAGACCCTATATCCATAAAAAGGGGAGGATGAGATGAAGGCCATGGGAGAGAGGTACTGACAAGGGCAGCTCAGTCTGCCTCCTGGCCTCTCTTACCAAGTTAGGTTCTCAAATGACTCAATGCCCTTGTCTCAAAAATGACAGGTCTAGCTTTTCAGATTCCAGTTAGAAGGCCATATGATATTAGTGTTAAAGAGCACCGAATAGTAAATGTTCTTTTAACCCAGCATCAATCAACCAGAACTTTCTATAGTAGTCTATAATGGTTTAAAGTATTGCTTCTCAAATTTGAATATGCATGTAATTCACTTAGGGATCTTGCTAAAATGCAGATTCTGATTTAGTAGGTGTGAGATGAAACCTGAATTCTACATTTCTAACAAAGTCCCAGACACCGCTTAACTTAAGAGCACATTTTGAGTTTAGAACATTAGCTACAGAGTCAGAAGACCTGAATTTCTACCCCAGCTCTTCTGTTTCCTAGCTGTGAAATCTTTGGTAGGCTATTTAATCTCTCTGAGTCTAGTTTCCTCCCCTATAAAAAGGAGATTAAAAACAAAGCATTACCTACTTCATAGGGTTGCTCTGGAGTTTAAGGGAAATAATGCACATAAAACATGCTTAGCATCGTGCACAGAAAGGGTAATTAATAAATGCTAGTTATTATTAATATTCCACGATCTGGCACTCCCATATGTCTATGATACACTAAAGACTGCAGTTCAGAATGATTATCTGAAAGCTCTGCAAGAGCCTAGATTAATCAGAGAGAGACAGATTGAATCACATTTAGTCATATTTTGTTAGGCTTATTTCACTGTATTCTAATTCTTTGAAAATTGAGACCTCATCTGTAACAGTCAGGGTCCCAGCAGGAAACAGATGGCACACTCAAATTAGCATTATTAGTGGAAAGTTTAACAAAAGGACTATACAAAAGTGTGGGCAGGGTTTAGGAAAACCAATAGGGAGAGACAGTACAGTAACTTGGGGCTGTTACTACACTCCCCCATGCCCAAAAGGATAAGGGGAGGAAACAGAAGAAAGGAAAATTTGGTATAGAAAGAGTCCCCTTGAGAGAACTGTGACTTTTAGTTAAGGGACAGTAGCCTGCCGAAGGCAATCCTGAAAGGAGGAAGCCAGGAATAAACACTCTGATCTCAGTTTTTTCCCTTTCTTTGATGTCCTGCCCGGGATTTCCACTGCTTAAACTCTGCCAGAAGCCAAGAAAGGAAAGGAACTCACTGATGTAATCCATATATAAGTTAGCCTCCTGGGGCACAGAGCAGAGTATAGAAGAGTAAAGAGTAGATGAGGAGGGATAAGCAGGAGATATCTGCTACACCACCTATGACACGTATACTCAACTCAGATACATCTAAACCAGAACAGTGTATTCCTCTGATTAAGCCAAGAAAAAATAGACTACTGTTTTGGACAAAGGTAAACTCAACTAGTTTATCGTTAAATGCAGATCAATAACTTTCAGGGTATTTCCCCATTAGATGTCCTATAATCATCTAAACTCAATACAACTAACACTGAATTACTCTTCTTTTACCACCATAACTCAACTTTCCCATTTCCATCCATGGTAGCCTTTGGATATGCTAATTTCTTGGCCTGCAACATCTTTCCATTTCCTCTCTGCATACTTAAATCTTACTTACCTTTTAAGATCCAACTCAAATACTTCTCCCACTTCCAAGAGGTCTTCCCCAAAATACTTTAGCCCACACTGATTTCCCTTGTCTCTAAACCCCATTGCTAGTAATTTGGTCACTGTCATGTATTGCTATTTAAGTAGTTTGTGTATACATATCATCATGCCAACTATACACTTCTTAAAGGCAGGAACCATGCCTTAATTTTAGTTTTTTTCCTTGCCAAAGCAAAGCACCTTGAGATTTATTGCATGTAAATATACAATCAACACTTGAAGAATAAAGATAGAGAAAGAATGGCAGGGGACCAAATTTCCAATCTTACTTTTCCATGGGAGCTTCTCAGAAGAATCCTAGCTCTCTGAGGACCTGCCTGGGCTTATGTGGAAATATGCAGGCTCAAAGGACGGCTCTGCCTCCCATCTATCCACTTGGCATTTTAAAAACACTCTTCTAAATAACCCTTGAGTTAAACAGAGAATCAAAACAGAAATTACAAATTGTTTAAAAATGGTAAGCAAGGAAATCAGAACTCATCAAAACCTATGATATGCAGCTAAAGTGGTACTCATAAGAAAGTTGTAGCATTAAATTCTTTTATTTGTTCCAATATATTCAAATGTATTCCAACTGATAATACATGATTTCAAGTGACAATAAATGAACAAGACATAATGACAATAGTCAACTCAAGAATACAGATAACAAAAAAGCATACCCAAAGAAAGTAGAAGGAATTAACAAATATATTTTTAAAAATCTAAGACCCACTTCTCACTAGTCCTTCCTCATATAATAAAATAGAAAACCTTAATGCAAAAATAGTCAAGCATAGGAAGACTCTGAAATGTGGAAAGGACAAGGTAAATTGCCTAGAAACCTTAGGACTTAAAGAACACTAGTGGTGGGCTACCTGGGGTATCTTTTTGTCTTCCATCTATTCTGGATGGGGTGCTGGAGAAGCCTACAACCTAAAACTGCCAATAGGCCCAGACCAAAAAAAAAAAAAAAAAGACTAGGAAAAAGGATGCTGGCAGAACAGAAAAACATTTTGATAATACCTACTCTAGTCAAATATCAAAGGAAAATCTGCTCCTTCCTCATGGTATCAGCTGTGCCAAACAGGGACAATTATGTCTGACCCCACATGGCAGCCATTAGGCAGGGTGAGTATCAGTAGGGCCCAAATGGGAGTGAACTTCCATCCTATCCTCCCAGTAGCAATTATCCAAATGGGTGCTAGTTAGCACTCCTTTTTACCTGCTGGGGTAGTATCAATGGGGCTATCCCCACATGGCAGCAAAGAGGCAGTATCAGTCAGCCCTCCATTTCTCATTCCCTCACCTTGTGCAGGGATGGGGACCAGCAGGGAGTTGAACTTCCACCACTCCCCCTAGTGGCAACAAGGTAAAACAAAACAAAGCAGTACTCTGCTTCTCCCCAATCCCCATGTCAACAAGGAACAGAACTTCCAATCTGATCTAGCGGTAACAAAGAGATACAAGTCAGTACTACACTTTTGCCAGGGACTAATCAGAAGGGCTGTGTGTGAAACTAAACTTTCATTTCATACACTGGAAAAAAGGTGGGGTGAGGTAGTGCTTCACTTTGGCCAGAGTCAGCAAGGTTCAATAGAAAGCTGTATATCCACCCCAACATAGACTTCTACACCACATCTAAATAGGGTGACTACTTATAAAAAAGAAAGAAATAGAATGTAACATCTTCCAAACATAATATCCAAAATGTCCAAAGCACAATAGAAAATCACTCACTATTACCAAGAACCAGAAATATCTCAATGTGAATGAAAAAAGAAAATCCACAGATTCTAACACTGAGATGGCACAGATGTTGGAACAACCTAGCAAGGATTTTAAAGCAATCATTATAAAAATACTTCAAGAAGTAATTAAAAACATACTTAAAACGAATGAAAAAAAGTCTCAGCTAAAACATACTATAAAGAACCAAATAAAAATTTCAGAATTAAAAAATATAATAGAGTGGATTTCCTGATCTCAGGAGTTTGAGACCAACCTGAGCAAGAGCAAGACTCTGTCTCTAAAAAAAAAAAGTAGCCAGGTGTTGTGGTGGGTGCCTGTAGTCCCAGCTACTTGGGAGACTAAGGCAAAAGAATCGCTTTAGCCCAAGAGTTTGAGATTGCTGTGAGCTATGACACCACAGGACTCTACCAAGGGTGACAAAGAGAGACTCTGTCTCATAAAATAAAAATATTTAAACTTATTCTATGGGTTGTAGCAGAATAAATATGACAGAGGAAAGAATCAGTGAACTTTAAGATAGAACAACAGAAATTAACCAATCTTAACAGGAGAGAAAATGGACTGAAAAGAAATGAACAGAGCCTCAGGGTCCTGAGGTATGATGGAAAAAGGACAGAACATTCCTATCCCTGGAGTTCTAGAAAAAGAGAAAAAGACTATGGGGTCAAAAAAGTATTTGGATAAAATAGTGGCTGAAAACTTCCCAAAGCTTAAAATGTTGACACTAGAAGATAGTGATAAGTTATGTAAAATGTAATAATTAGAGCAACCACTAAAAACTCTACACAAACACATACATTTAGGCTCGGCACCTGTGGCTCAAGCGGCTAAGGCGCCAGCCACATACAACTGAGCTAGCAGGTTCAAATCCAGCCTGGGCCCACCAAACGACAATGATGGCTGCAACCAAAAAATGGCCGGGCATTGTGGCAGGCGCCTATAGTCCCAGCTACTTGGGAGGTAGAGGCAGGAGACTCACTTGAGCCCAGGAATTGAAGGTTGCTGTGAGCTGTGATGCCACAGCACTCTATCCAGGGTGACAGCTTGAGGCTCTGTCTCAAAAAAATAAATAAATAAATAAACACATACATTTAAAACCTGTATAGATAAACCAAAATGGAATTTATTTATTTATTTATTTATTTTTGAGACAGAGTCTCACTATGTCATCCTCAGTAGAGTGTAGTGGTGTCATAGCTTACAGCAACCTCCAACTCTTAGGCTTAAGAGATTGTCTTGCCTCAGCCTCTCAAGTAAAAAGTAGAATTCTTAAAAAAAAGGTTGAAGCAACAGACAGAAAGGAAGGAAAAATGAAGAGAAACAGGACGGCACCTGTAGCTCAGAGGGTAGGATGCCAGCCCCATATACCGAGGGTGGAGGGTTCAAACCCAGCCCTGGCCAAACTGCAACAACAACAACAAAAAAACGGGCATTGTGGCAGGTGTCTGTAATCCCAGCTACTCGGGAGGCTGAGGCAAGAGAATCGCCTAAGCCCAGGAGTTGGAGATTGCTATGAGCTGTGACACCACAGCACCCTACCGAGGGCAACAAAATGAGACTCTGTCTCTACCAAAAAAAAAAAAAGAAAAGAAAAAAGAAGAGAAACAAAAAACAAAGGGAATAAACAGAAAATACAAAATAAAACAAAAAATTGAAGCCTTAACATACCAATGATTACATTAACTGTAAGTGATATAACCAGACCAATTAAAAGAAAGATTGGCAGAGTGGTTAAAAAAAAACATGACTCAAACATGCCATCCACAAGAAATTTACTTTAAACATAATGAAGGTTGAAAATAAAAGTACATAAAAATACATACCATGCAAACAGGCGGCACCTGTGGCTCAGTGAGTAGGGCACCGGCCACATGTACCAAGGGTGGCAGGTTTAAACTTGGCCCCAGCCAAACTGCAACAAAAAATAGCCAGGCGTTGTGGTGGGTGCCTGTGGTCCCAGGTTCTCAGGAGGCTGAGGCAAGAGAATCACCTAAGCTCAGGAGTTGGAGGTTGCTGTGAGCTGTGATGCCACAGCACTCTACCGAGGGTAACAAAGTGAGACTCTGTCTCAAAATAAATAAATAAATACATAAATAAATAAATAAAGATGGAGATTTTACATCTTTTGTATTAACCTGGATGAAAGTGAAACACATTCTTCTTAGTAAAGCATCACAAGAATGGAGAAGCAAGAATCCAATGTCCTTAATTCTAATATGAAGGCAGTAGATAAGCTAACACAAAGAGGGATAGGAAAATGAGGGAGTGGGGAGGAGGGAGCGGGATGGAGGGTCACTGTGTATGGCACACCTCTTGGGGGCAGGACACAATTATAGGAGGGACTTTATCTAACAAATGCAATCAGTGTAACCTAATTCTTTGTACCCTCAATGAATCCCAAACAAAAAAAGTTTTTTTCATGGTACACCTAAGATCCTCTCATGGCACACCAGTTGAAAATCACTGGGTTATAGCCAAGCAAAGGGAGAAGACCTGAATGATCCGCATAATAATAACAGATTAGAGTTGAAGACATCAGTGTGATATCGAGTTTAGCTCAGAATATATTCATCCCTCAGTATCCACAGGAAAATGGTTTCAGGACCTTCTATGGATACCAAACTCTAAGGATGCTCAAGTCCCTTAAATAAAATGCTCAAGTCCCTTCACTGCCCCGAGTGATCTGCATCCACTCGCTTCTCCAGCTCTTCCTCTTTGTTCCAATCCTCCTCATGCCCAGAGGGGTCCAGCCCCAACTGTTAGCTGTTGGGATGTGAACAACTACATATTCGTGCCTCAGAGTCTCCTTATATCCCACTCCTTATAAGGATTCTCAAGTCCCTTACATAAAATGGTGTAGTATTTATAAAGATTGTATAACCTATGCACATCCTCCTGGATACTGTAAATCACTTCTGGGTTACTTGTAATACCTAACACAATGTAAATACTATGGAATTATACTGTATTGGTCTTTATTTGTACTATTTTTTAATTGTATTGTTATTTTCATTTGGGGGAGATTTTTTTTTTTTTTAGATAGAGTCTTACTATGTCACCCCTGGTAGAGTGCTATGGCATCACAGCTCACAGCAACCTCAAACTCTTGGGTTCGAGCAATTCTCTCGCCTCAGCCTCCCAAGTAGCTGGGACTACAGGCGCCTGCCACAATGCCCGGCTATTTTTTGGTTGTGGTTGTCATTGTTGTTCATCAGGCCCGGGCCAGGCTCAAACACACCAGCCTCAGTGTATGTGGCCAATGCCCTACTCACTGAGCTACGGGAGCCGAGGCTTAGGGGGTATATTTCCATTCACAGTTGCTTAAGTCAGTGCATGCCAAAGTCATGGATACAGAGTGCCAACTATAGATACACATGGTTGCACAAATATTTAAAAATATATATATATACACAGGTTAGTATATACACATTTATATTTCCTTGTACTGTGTCACCTAAGAGGGCCTAGAAGCAATGACACTCCAGTAGCAACAAGTCTAGTTCTCAGATTTTGTACCTAAGACCTTTCTCCAGCGAAAAGAATCCTTGAAGAAATGGCTAATTCTAGGACTGAGGCAGGGAATACCAAAAAGTAAAGCAGTGCTAAAAAAAAAAAAAAAAAAAAGGAAAAAGAAAAAACACTCCACAATGAAGACAGTATGTCAAAGAAAGAAGTCAAATGAAAAAGCTTCCAAGACCAAAGTTGGAACAATTTGAACAAGAAAAGAAAGTAGCATTAGGGCCGGATATGGTGGCTCACACCTGTAATCCTAGCACTCTGGAAGGCCAAGGCAGCTGGATTGCTTGAGCTTAGGAGTCAGAGACCAGCCTGAGCAAGAGCAACACACCGTCTCTACCAAAAATAGAAAACGAAGGCAGGACTTTGAGGTTGCTGTGAACTATGATACCACCATGGCACTCTACCCAGTGCAACAGAGCGAGACTCTGTCTCAAAAGAAGAAAAAGAAAGAAAGTAGTATTGAATTATAACTCAGAGTGTAAAACAAAAACCCATGAGTTCACATCATACACATAAATGATTTAATAAACAAATGGGTAAGAATAAACAAACACCCCATATAGAAGAATTACAAATAATTTATGTAGATATTCCACCTCAAAGAGATGGAGGATAATTCCCCATTCCTCAAGTGTGGACAATACATAGTGACTTCCTTCCAAAGAATACTGTATGGAACACATGGGGAGTAACTTTATAGTGGAGAAATCTGACAAATAACCGTCTCAGCCAGGTGATCAAGGTTAATGTCATCAGTGATAAGTTGTGTTGATAGCACATATCCTTGATGGGATTGATGGTCTTTTTCCCAAGAATACGTAACTTCAGTCAAATCATGAGTAAATCATCAGATAAATACCAAATGAGGGGCAGTCTACAAAATGATCGACACTCCTGTCAAGATCATCAAAAACAAAGAAAGTCTAAACAACTTGGGTAAAAACTAAGGAAATACAAAGTATTCACTTTAGTTAATAATGTAGTAATACTTGTTCATTAATCGTAACAAATGGAGCACACTAACACAAGATATTAATAATATAGGAAACTGGGTATAGAGCATATGCGAATTCTCTGTACTATCTTTGCAATTTTTCTGTATATCTAAAACCATCCTAAAAAATAGGGATTTTTTGGGGGGGGGGGATTTTTTTTTTTTAGATAGTCTCACTCTATAGTTAGATAGTTTCTCTGGATAGAGTGCCCTGGCATCATAGCTCACAGCAACCTCAAACTCTCGGGCTTGAGCAATCCATTTGCCTCAGCATCCCAAGTAGCTGGGACTATAGGTAGCTGCCAAAATGCCTGGCTAGTTTTTCTATTTTTAGTAGAGACGGGGTCTTGCTCTTGCTCAGGCTGGTCTCCAACTCATGAGCTCAGGCAATCCACCTGCTTTGGCCTCCCAGAGTGTCCTAGGATTACGGGGGTGAGCTACCATGCCCAGCCTAAAACACAGTTTATCTTTTTAAAAAGTTTACTAAAGGCAAGTGTGGTAGCTCACGCCTATAATCCTAGCACTTTGGGAGGCTGAGGCAGGTGGATGGCTTGAGCTCCAGAGTTGGAGACCAGCCTGAGCAACATAAAGTCCCTGTCTCTACTAAAAATAGAAAAACTACCAGGGCATTGTGGCATGAGCCTGTAGAATTCCTTGTAACTTCTCAGAACATTATGGGATAAAAGTTGAACTCAACAGCAACAGAAATCTTCATACTCAAAGTCATGGAAACTAAATAACCTTATGCTGAACGATAGCTGGGTCACAGACAAGATTAAGAAGGAGATCATTAGATTTCTGGAACAAAATGGTAGTGAAGCCACAAACTATCAAAACCTGTGGGATACTTCAAAGGCTGTCCTAAGAGGGAAATTTATAGCACTAGATGCCTTTATCAAGAAAACAGAAAACAGAAAGAGAGCAAGTCAACAGCTTAATGGACCATCTCAAGCAAATGGAAAAGGCAGAACAATCTAACCCCAAACCCAGCAGAAGAAAAGAAATAACCAAAATGAGAGAACTACATGAAATTGAAAACAAAGAATCATTCAGAAGATCAGCAAAACAAAAAGTTGGTTCTTTGAAAAGATTAATAAAATTGATAGGGGCGGCCCCTGTGGCTCAAAAGAGTAAGGCACTGGCCCCATATGCTGGAGGTGGTGGGTTCAAACCCAGCCCTGGCCAAAAACTGCAAAGAAATAAAAAAACAAAATAAAATTGATAAACCCTTGGCCAGACTAACCAGAAACAGAAAAGTAAAATCTCTAATAACTTCAATCAGCAGTGATAAAGAGGAAATAACAACAGAGGCCACAGAAATAAAAAAGATCTTCAACAATTACTACATAAAACTCTATTCCCAAAAATATGAAAATGTAGCAGAAATGGACTAATACCTGGAAGCACGCCACTTTCCTAAACTCAACCAAAAGTAATTAGAAATTTTGAATAGACCTATATCAAGCACTGAAATAGCATCAACTATACAAAATCTCCCCCAAGAGAAACTCTTAAGCCTATGAGTCTGAGGTTGCTGTGAGCTGTGATGCCATGGCACTCTACCCAGGGCAACAGAGTAAGACTCTGTCTCAAAAAATTAAAAAAGCTCACTAAAAAAGAATAAGTACAATATAGTTTGTCTAGAATAGATGGAGAGGTCCAGAGAAGAGGCCGTTTCTCTGGTACCTAAGGTCTTGGTACTCATATAGCCTGTTGAGACTTTTGACCTAATAATTAGACTCTGAAGTCAGACTGCCTGTTCTTGAATTCTGGCTTTACCTGGGTAACTTTTAGCAAGTGACTTAACCACTTTGTGAATCTTATGTCCCCAAAATAGGAATGACAGTCCCTACTTTGTCGTGTTTTAATAAGGATTAAATGAGTTAATGTGTATAAAGTGCTTAAATGAGTGCTGGCACAAAGTAAATTCTATATAAACATTATGTAAAATAATGATGACTAAAAGTTCCTTTAGTAGCTAGCTATTATCACACGAGGTAAGGAGATGTGAATTTGGTTGTTATGAACCAGGTAGAGGTTGCCATAGATATGTCAGAACCTTCACAGCCATTGTTAGGCTACTGCCAGGCTCTTTTTATAAGTGATCAACTGAAGTGTGTTATCTGGTAAGAGGTCTAGAAAGAACAATCCACCTTCCTCCTACTATAAACATCTTATGCCTTTCATCTAAAAAGAACCAACTTCTTATCAGATAAATAACCACCCCAAGGTAAGCAAAATAGATTACTGTCTTCATCTTACAGATTTCTGAAAAATGGTAGGTTTAAGTTAGGTGATTTTTCTTCAGGCTACCCAGAAGAGGCATTGGAAATAAAAGATAGTACCAGTAATCCTTAATTCAATCATTTTCCCATTTGGTTATCCTACCTACCCTTCCTTGTAAAGGAAGAACTTGTACGATGCCAATTTGATCCTTCCTGGTGGTACTGACAAATATAGAGAGCCTGAGATCAAGCTAGGAAGCCCTGCCAACTATCAAGAAACAGACATGAAGCTGTTACTGGCCTTGTCTCAAAGGTAGATGGCTATCATGGAACCCAGACAATTAGGCTCCAGTGTTTCAGGCTCCAGGTCTTATCAGCTTCATGAGAAAAGCTGAAGTTAGGTTGGTTTTGGTCACAGGCCACACATATGTACACTTATGGTTTCTCTTTTGTCTGGCATAAGCCAGAGCCATTCTTCTGGAGGTCCTTATGGGAAGTCTAATGATCTCTTAGGGAATGAGCTGTACTCTAAGAAATGCTATGAAATATATTTGAAAATGGCAATTCTCAAAACAGTGGATGACTAGATGACACTGCAGAACTCTGCTAAGTTATCCATTAATAAGCTGGCACATAAATTGTGCTCATTAGATAGCTAAGCAAAGCCAACTAAGCACCAACTGAAGTACTGTGCCAACCTAACAAGGGCTTCCTCCTACTCTAGGCTTCCACATACAATCATCCCTCAGTATATGGACAATTGATTTGTTCCTGGACCCGTAAGTATACCAAAATCCATGCATACTGAAGTTCCACAGTCAACCCTGCAGAACCTGCATATAGGAAAAAATTAGTCCTCTATATATGGTTGTTTTTTTTTTTTTAAACAGAGTTTTACTTTTTCACCCTTGGTAGAGTGCCATGGCATCACAGCTCACAGCAACCTCAAACTTTTAGGCTCAAGCAATTCTCTTGCCTCAGCCTCCCTTGTAGCTGGGACTACAGACACCTGCCACAATGCCTGGCTATTTTTTTTTTTTTAGTTTGTTTGTTTAGCAGGCTGGGGCCGGGTTTGAACCGACCAGCCCCCGTGCATGTGGCTGGCGCCCATAGCTCAGCGGTTAAGGCCTATATATGGGTTTTGCATCTCGAATATCCATGTTTATTTGGAAAAAACTTGCATATAAGTAGACTTATGCAGTTCAAAACTGTGTTGTTCAAGGGTCAACTGAACTAGCTATTAAGGAAATATAAATTGAACTACAATGAAACACCCACCTCACACCAACTAAGATAGCCATAAACAAAAAAAAACAAGTGTTGGCAAGGATGTGGAGAACCTGAAACCCTCCTGCATTTGCAGGTGGGAATGTAAGATGCTATAGTCGCTTTGCAAAACAGTCCTGCAGCTCCTCAAAAGGTTAAACATAGATTTATCACATGACCCAGGAATTAGTAGGTATATAACCAAGAGAAATGAAACTTATATACAAATGTTTATAGCAGCATTATTCATAAGAGTGGGAAAGTGGAAACCACACAAATGTCCATCAACTGATTTCTCATTTACTGTCTTCCCTTAATATTTAAGAACCATGTTGAATCATGATCCGGCTGCTAACCTCCTGCTGGTCTCAGCTAAAGACAACTGAACAAACACGAAGGTAATATTACGATTATTTCCCTAGGCCTATTCCACCATTTCCTTGCATGTATCTGTCTCTCAAGGGACAAATCTTTCCAAACCACTTTTTTTGCCACCCATATACTCCCAGTTCTTATTTATTTTGGGCAGAAAAGAGGTTGGTGGATTACTTGGAATTACACTTTTAAAAGAGAAAAGCATAAATATGAACTCACCTGAAGCTTTTAGTATCTATTTTTAGGTTACATAAAATAAAGTGATTTTATTTTTGTCTATAAACAACAAAAAAAGCATTATTTCGGATAAAGTCCATCATAGGATGGGAAAGGGTTAAGCAGTGTCTGCAAGATCGGGGTCAGGGTTGAGAGAGGGTGGCCAATTCTACAAGGCAAGTGAATCAGGGAAAAAAAAGCACCCTTGGAGGCTTTGAGGAGGGGTTCCCGTGCCACTTTCTACCACCTTAGCAGGGCCTTTATGGCACATGCATTGAGGGTACTACAGGCAGTGTCCCAAACACTAAGGAGCAGAACATTTTGTTTAGCTTATTAAAAACTGTTTTTTACAATTTTTAACTCATTTTTTCTATTTCCAGGAATGTGACCATCCTTATCATTGGCTTAGACAACTCAGGCAAAACTGTTCTTGTGAAGGCTATTCAAAGATGTAAGCAACTAAGAGCATTAGACACTGGTGTAGGTCTCCCATGGACCCCAGGGTCTGAAGAAATTATCATTCCTTCCTAGTATTACTTCATGGACCTCAGTTTTCCTCTTTTTGAGGACAAACACCTCCCAACACACACACATACGCTCCCCTGACCCCCTCGGGTGTTATCAGTCTGTTTGTGTAATGTCTGTCACCTGCTCCTATTACAAGATATCCTAATTGAAAGTATTTTCATAGTGTCAAGTATGAATGAGCTCACACTATGTAAAGCATTGCAGTCAATTATGAAGGATAGCATGTTTGAAATGGTGTCTAGTCTCAAGAGCTCAATTAAAGTGGAATTTGGTCTAGATAAGAAAGACAAGTGTGGGATGATAAAGAAGTTTAATAACATGAAACACTTTGTGACAGCTAATATAGAGTTCCAGCTTGAGTACAATGTCAATTCAGAGATGTACAAACTTAATACCAGATCTCTAGTTTAATATCTTGAGATTTCAAGAAGCAGTTACACAGGATTTTAGGAGGCTACTAAACTAGTTGCGAAGGCCCAGCAAGCTGCTAGTCAACCAATCAAAGAGGCCAGTACTGTGTCTGGCATAGGATGCCTTCCATCAATGCTCATTGAATAAATGAAGGTGTGATGACATGGCTGAATTTTACATAACCTGGCAGCCCTCGGCAAAGTATAGGAAAGGCTAACCTGACTCCTCCGTCACTGGCCTACTTGAAGCTCTCTTCAACTTCCTTGACCTGTAGCAACAGCCTTCTGGCTGATATCATCATCTCCAGTTGTCTCCCCAGTCCACACAGTTACAGAAAGGACTTCATGCAAAAATCTGATCATAGAAATCCCCCCTTGTTTTCAAGATAAAAACTTAAGTTCCTTAGTGGCACACAGGAAGGCCTTCTGAGTTGGTCCCTGACTCTTCCTCCAGCTCCATCTACCACGCTCTTCACATATGCCCTCTGATCCAGCCAGAACAAATGACTTGCCATCTCTCTGCCACCACGGTGTTCTAGTTCATGCAGACATGCTTTCTGTGCACACTGGCCTGCTACCTAGCATTTCATCCCACCATAATCTACCTGCTTAATCATGTGCAAGTCACAGCATAGCTTGAACTCAGTAAAGTCTCACCTAACTCCCAGAGCCTCCTTCCTCAGTTCCTACTCTATTCTGCATATCCTTCTAGCACATACATACCACATCAGTGCACAACTGCACATCCATCCCCTAGTGTGAGCCCTTGAGCAGAAGTAATGCATCTTTTAATCTCTATATCTTTAGCCTCTGTACTTTTTGCATCTTGAGATAGGTACTCAATAAATATTTGTGTAATGAATGCTTTCAGCCATTCCACCATTCCTGAGGCTACCTGCTGCCATTTTTCTAACTTCTTCCTCTGCCCCAGTGGCAGCTCCAAGCACCACATTTTAGCCACTGGCAAATTTGTTTCCAGTTCCTGATAGGCAACAACGACATGAAGGTAAACATCAAAGAGCCAGGATAAGCCACAAGATTACTAATAAAAGTGGGGATAATTTTCTTTTCTTTTTTTTTTTTTTTTGTAGAGACAGAGTCTCACTTTATCGCCCTGGGTAGAGTGCCCTGGCATCACACAGCTCACAGCAACCTCCACCTCCTGGGCTTAGGCGATTCTCCTGCCTCAGCCTCCCGAGTAGCTGGGACTACAGGCGCCCGCCACAATGCCCAGCTAAAAAGTGGGGATAATTTTCTAGAGCCCCAACTCGAACTCACCCCTTGATTCCCATTCACTTTGGGTGGGGCCTCAAGTGTATATTTTAAGAACTCCCCAGGGGTTCCTGATAGCCAGCCAGCTTTCGGAAGCTTTCATCTGGAATTAAGTGTATGCTACTTGGTGAGAATAGTGTCTTCTTTCCATTTTAATTCCTAGAGGACAGTGTCTGGAGTCTATTTAATTTATTTTGCTACTGCCTAACTTGCCTTGTGCTCAGTGAATACCTTGGGACTGATTCATAAGTGTATATGGGTTTATGGTTGCAACTATATTCACAGAGAAGTGTAGGAACTGATGTCACATTCTGAAGAATGTCTCAGGTTGCCTCTCCATGCAGGACCACAAGAATCAATCTAGTAGGTTGCTCTGCACTCAAAACTGAATGACTCACATCCCTTGCTTTTGCAAATGCTTTTTTTTTTTTCCTCAGCTTGAGACCCCACTGATGAGCTTCCCTCTGCACATACACACCCACAAAAGTGGTTTGGTTTGAGACAAGAGTCTCACTCTGTGTTCCCAGGCTAACATGCCATAGCATCAGCCTAGCTCATAGCAACCTCAAACTCCTAGATTCAAGGGATCCTCCTGCCTCAGCCTTCTAAGTAGCTGTGACAACAGGCACACACTACAATACATGGCTAATTCTTTTTTTCTATTTTTAGTAGAGCCAGGTCTTAATCTTGCTTAGCCTGGTCTCAAACTCCTGAGCTCAAGCAATCTTTCTGCCTCAGCCTCCCAAGAGTGCTAGGATTACAGGCATTAGCCACTGGGCCCAGCTTCCACAAATGTTTTTAAGATGACTACAGAAACAGATGATTACCTAGGAAGGAAATTCCAATCTATAAGAAGTGACTTGTGTGAACATCTGAAGATGCCAGCTATAAAATATTTTGGCACACAAACCATTATTATTGATGACACGATTCACTATAACTGTTTTCTCTGGCATTGTCACATGGAACAAGAAACCTAAGCATAGCTCAAGCATGTGCCCTAAATGAGGACATTTAGATCTGTGCCTCTCAAACCTAGCTATACATTCAATCACCTGGGGAGGTTTTTTTTTTTTTTTTTTAAAAAAAAAAAAACATGATTCTTGAGCCCCACCCAAGATCTATGGAATCAAACCCTCAAAGAATAAGGCCTAGTGGGGCAGCGCCTGTGGCTCAATGGAGTAGGGCGCTGGCCCCATATGCCAGAGGTGGCGCGTTCAAACCCAGCCCCAGCCAAAAACTGCAAAAAAAAAAAATAAGGCCTAGCATCATAGGTCTAAAAAGCTGTACAGATATGTGATCATGCAGAACAGTAGATGCTGAGAACCAATGATCAGAATCACCTAGGGAATTCTCAAACCTACTCATCCTGAACCTGGAGATTCAAATACTTTGGCCTAGAGAGGCCCCATGGAATCTATATATATATATTTTTTGAGACAGAGTCTCAAGCTGTCGCCCTAGGTAGAGTGCTGTGGTATCATAACTCACAGCAACCTCCAACTCAGGCTCAAGTGATCCTCTTGCCTCAGTTTTTCTACTTTTACTAGAGATGGGGGTCTCATATTTTTGCTCAGGCTGGTCTCGAACTTGTGAGCTCAAGCATTCTACCCACCTCAGCCTCCCAGAGTGTTAGGATTCCAGGCATGAGCCACGGAGCCCAGCCAGAATCTATATCTTAACAAGCCTACCAGATGATGCTAAGACACAACCAGGCAGGAGTTTCCTGGCTCTCTAGGGTAGTGGTACTCAAGCTTTAAAATACAGAAGAGTCACCTTGGATTTTGCTGTAGGAAGCTTGTTAAACATGCAAATGCTTGGGTCCAAAGCCTAGAGATTTTGATGCATTTAGTCTAGGGTAGGCCTTAACAATAACCCCCATGTAACCCTGAAGCATGTGGTCCCCAGACCATGCTTTATGAAAAAATACTATGAGTATATATGTATACTCAGAAGCATGTATATCATCAAAAATTTCCAAAGATCTGTAAACATATTACTAACTTCTCAGCCTAATGACTCACTGTGGCAATCCTATGGTAAATATTACAGGCACATATGAGACCACAAGTAAGAAGTTACTAATTCTGGTCTTAGTACTCCCAGATATGAGCATAGAGAATCTATAAAATCATTTTTCCCCTAACATGGGCAGAAAGCTAGATCAGAATGGTCAGTTCTAACAGGGATAATGAGATGAATTAGATACAGCGCCTCTCCTCAGGTATTTACAAATTACAGAGAAAAGAAGAGAAATGTAAATTGTCAGGGAACAACTGCTCATGGCATCTAGGGTTCATAAAAAATAGACTGCATTATTGAGGAATTGGTAAGGTTTCAAGTAGAAAGAAAAAGGAAACTAGAGAAAGCATTGTTTTCTATGTCAGGGGGAAAAATAATACAAAGCTTGTCTCAATACAGGAAGTAAAATTGTAATATTACCTTTAGAATATTAACCTATTCACTTATTCTTTTTAAGTAGTCTAATACATAGCAAGTATGACATCAAAGTTGACTGAAAATTATATGTTATCTGAAAGCTATAGTTAAAAATATCATTGACTAACATGAAACCAGGTGTTTATAAAATCACATTAAAACATAATGATAATATATACACATATATAGACATACATGTATAATCATAAGCATGTGTATAATCATAAATTTCCAAAGATCTATAAACATCTTACCAACTTCTCAGTCTAATGACTCACTGTGGCAGTCCCATAGAAAATATCACAGGCACATCTGAGACCACAAGTAAGAAGTTACTGATTCTGGTCTTAGTACTCCCAGAGAGGGGTGTAGAAAATCTATAAAATCATTTTGCCCCTAATGTGGGCAGAGAGCTAGGTCAGGATGGTCAGTTCAACAGATTAGAATGTGCATAAAAACTGTCATTTTGAACTGTTTTTCCATGGGAACTGAATGAGGTATAGCATTCCCTGTGGGGTTTTATGTTCTGGCCATAGCTTTTAAACAGAATATGTGCCTGAGTCTGGCATGATTTCTTAGAAGAAATATATGGAAGATGACTTTACACCCCCATCTACAATAACAGCCACCATAAACATTTTTCGAATACCTATTGTAACCTAGGTGTTCAATGCAGAGCCTTTCCCTCAGATAGCTTATATTGCAGCTGGGGAAACAAGGCAAGCACAGAAAGAGGTGAAGGACCAGTTTGAGAGATAGGGAGACAGAGGGAGGGAGAGGGAAAGGGGGAGAGAGGGAAAGAGGGAGGAATAAGGGAAGGAGGAAGAGGAGGAGAGAGATCTAAATTAAGTACCTGGGTGTCAACTGCTGTGCTAGACATCATGAATAAAATTGAAAGGATTCCGGCTCAGCGCCTGTGGTTCAACGGGCTAAGGCGCCAGCCATGTACACCTGAGCTGGTGGGTTCGAATCCAGCCCCAGCCAGCCAAACAACAATGACGGCTGCAACCAAAAAATGGCCGGGCGTTGTGGCGGGCACCTGTAGTCCCAGTTATTTGGGAGGCGGAGGCAGGAGACTCTTGAGCCCAGGAATTGGAGGTTGCTGTGAGCTGTGATGCCACAGCACTCTATCCAGGGTGACAGCTTGAGGCTCTGTCTCAAAAAAAAAAAAAAAAATTGAAAGGATTCCTGTCCTACTCCATTTTAACACAGAAAAGTAAACCCTAGAATTTATAACACTATAATATATGCTCTGATAACGTTAAGCCCTGAAAATAGGCTACCTTATCCAGACTGGGGATGATGGTGTGAGGGAAAATATTTTAGAATAAACAAAATTGAAATGATATTTCATATCTTTTATGTTTACATGGATGGAGCTGGAACATATTCTTCTTAGTAAAGTATCTCAAGAATAGAAAAAAAGTATCCTATGTATTCAATACTACTATTAAATCAGTATATAATCACCTACACATTCATAGGAATGGTAAAACATAACTATAGTCCAGAAAGGAGGAGGGAAGAGGAAGAAGAGGGGAGGGGTGGGGGTAGGCCTGGAGGAGGGAGAGTATTTGTGGGGACCTAACCTAATGTGCATAATGCAATGATACATTTCTAAACTATTAAGAATAGAGTATGAAAGTCTTACCCACAATAAATAAGCAATCAAGGAGATGGTTATGTTAATCAGTTAGATGCAAGCATTCCACATTGTATATCAAATCAGCACAATGTACCTCATGCATTAATGTACACAGTTATGACTTAATAAAGAATTTAAAAAATAAAAATAAATTTAAAAATAGGGGTTAACCAAGCAAAGAGTAATAGAAGAGTGTTCTATGTGGAAGGAATGAGATCTTGTGAAGGCCAAGGGCAAGAAAGAGTATGGCATTCATGTAGAGAGGGGCGTGGGAGTAAAGGAGCAGAGGGAGAAACTGAATGGGTGTGTACCAGGAACAGTATGGCTACCAGCCAGGTTAGACTGCTAGGAGGCGGGTTTGCCAGGTTAGGAGGCAACAGAGTCCATTTTCTATTTGGGAGCAGTGGACACTCACTGAACGTTACTGAGCCAAAAGAGGGAAGCATGGGCAAAGCATCAACATTATGAGAAGAGCAGCAGGATGCTCAGTAGGAGTTCTCAGAGCAGGCTCTAGCTAAGGGTCAGCAGATTCTTTGATCTAACTGTATTTCCTTGCTTTGTGACTGCTTCTCCTCTCTTCCTCCATGCATAGTACTTCCCAATAGGATAGACAAATGTGTGAAATCAAAACTGACTACACTCCTGTTAGATGAGTATAAAGTTTCCATCTATGACCTGAATGGAGATCTGAAGGGCCGAGAAGCATGGCCAAACTACTATGCTCAGGCACACGGGCTTGTTTTTGTCTTGGATTCCAGTGACTTAGAACGCATGCGAGAAGCAAAAATCATCTTGAAACGTCTGCTATCTGACAGAAGACTGGCAGGGAAACCCATCTTACTGTAAGATTCTACTTTGTATCCTCTTCCTTCCTAATTTATATCTTTTTTTTTTCTTGAGACAGAGTCTCACTTGGTAACCCTTGGTATAGTGCCATGGCATCTTAGCTCACAGCAACCTCAAACTCTTGGGTTCAAGTGATCCTCTTGCCTCAGCCTCCCAAGTAGCTGGGACTACAGGTGCCCACCACAACGCCTAGCTATTTTTTTAGAGACGAGTCTCGCTCTGGCTCAGGCTAGTCTCAAACCTGTGAGCTCAGGCAATCCACATGCCTCGACCTCCCAAGTGCTGGGATTACAGGTATGAGCCACCACGCATAGCCCTCCTAATTTGTATCTTAAGTATAGAAATGAAGGGCTGGGTAGTCCCTTTGTCACAATCAGCTAGCTCTCCTATTCCCTTAGGCTCAATGAGGTAGAGTGGCCCAGCCCTCTGAGGGCTATTTTCAAGAGCCACTTTCCACCACACACTTCTATAGGGGACATGTTACCTAATTGTACAAAGGTAATTTTGAAGGTAAGCATCAAAGGAAAATGGAAAGTGATATCTAGATCTACCACCCCCATTCCTTGACTTCCTAAGGACTGACTTCCTGAATTTTCTTCTAAATCTTTTCAAGTTTCACTCTATCATTCCTGAGACCTCATGGTGGCAGAGAACAACACCTATGTTATATAATCAATGTCAGCAGCCTCCTCTCTGAGCAGATTGCTTAACAGTTACAAAACTAGTACTTATCCCAGGGTGACAATTTAGGTGGCCAGTCAATTCTCACCCCCATCCCTTTTTGCCTTCTTTCATTACTCATGGAGCAACCCCAACTAGACCATCAGCAGAGTTTGAGAGAGGACATAATAAAAAGTCCAAATCTTTCAGTGACTTTGTCAAATGATAAAAAAACAAAACCCTCCAAATTTGTCTATATCCCAGTTGGCAATTCTAATTCACTCTCTCTGCTCCCTTTCCTCTCCCTTATCCCCTCTCTCTCCCTCCTCTCTCTCTCTGTTCTAGCTTGGCAAACAAACAAGACAAGAAGAACGCTCTTTTACCTTGTGATATTATTCAATATCTACTCCTGGAAAGGCTAGTGAACGAGTATAAGTCCCTGTGCCGAGTGGTAAGTTGTCAACCCCTTCCTTCCCTCTTTCTCTAGAGCACAGTTGATATGGCCCTTGGTCCCTTCCATAATCAGCCCTATATGTTGGGTTTGGGGCAAAGTCTCTCCCTACCAGATAATATAGTGAATGATTTCTGACTTGATGGTGGTAACAAGTATTATATTCTGCCTTCAAAAAAGTTCTGTAAAGCTGGACATTTAACATCTCCATTTTATGGATAAAAAAAGCTTAAGTCTCAGCCAGGCATGGTGGCTCACACCTGTACTTCTGGCACTCTGGGAGGCTGAAGCAGAAGGATTAATTGAGCTTGGGAATTTGGAGCAAGAGCG
>CAUYRH010042035.1:0-10230 GCA_963574655.1 Perodicticus potto | reverse complement strand
GCCCATGAGTGGATGAATGGATAAAGAAAATGTGGTATATTACCAGGAGCTTTGGTGTTTTCTGTATTCTTTTCTGTAAATCAATTCTGTCTTACCACGGAGGGGTGGGGGGGGAAATAATGTAATGAAGAATAATAAAATACATATATTTAAAAAAAAAAAAGAAAATGTGGTATATTATAAATACAATGGAATATTATCCAGCCACAAAAAAGAATGAAATCCTGTCATCTGTAATTACATGGATGGAACTAGAGGACATTATGTTAGATGAAATAAGCCAGGCACCAAAAGATAAATTTCACAGTTCTCACTCATATGGCAGAGCTAAAAATTAAATCAACTGGACTCAAGGAGACAATAGAATGACAGTTACTAGAAGTTGAGGAGAGTAGCAGAGAGGGGGGATAAAGTGATAAGGGTTAAGGCATACAAAAATGCACTTAGATAGGATAAGATCTAGTATTGCATAGCACAACAGAGTGACTATAGCCAATGATTATTTGTTTATATTTTAAAATATCTAATTTGGAATTAGAATGTTCCTAACACAAAGAAATGATAAATACTTGAGGTGTTGGATACCCCAGTTATTTGATTTGATTATTATACATTATATGCCTATATCAAAACATTATACCACATAAATATATATACCAATTATGTACCCATAATAATTAAAAATAATTTTTAAAATTCTGTTTGTTTCCTATATAGAAAGCATATTGCTTTCGTAACAAAAGAAAACTATTTTCAGAAAATAATTAGAGATTCTTCTCCTCCCTTGGAAATGAGAGACTATTTAGTTGTAATACTTCATTGATCACAGATTTTATCTAAACCTGCTGCTGCTAAGAATCGATGCTAAGTGAGCAAGAGGTAATATTTCCCCACGCCTGTATTTGATTTCTGCAATTATATTCATCCAAATCAAATTCACACACTGCAATGCACCAAGGTTAGGAAGGCTTTGCTTTTTGTTTTTGAACTGAACTCTCAGGACATGCTCTCCTCCGCATAAATGATCCACAGCAAAACCACACCACACCTTTATACATAAATTCCTTTAAAATGCAATTTGAAATGACATATCCATTTTTTCACAGAGAACATATGTTCATTTATTTGTTTGATCCATTCTTTATTTTGTTTTTTATCGATCAATACAAATTATTTACATTTATGGGGTACGACGTGATGTTCTGATGTATATAAACAATGTGGCATAATTAAATCAAGCTAATTAACATATTCAGCTCCTCATATACATGCCACTATTTTACGATGCAAACATTTCAAACCTACCGTCCTTGCAAATTTCAAGTAAAAAAATACAGAATGCGTCATGCCTCCGTATGTCATCCTTGCTCTGCAGCGTTGCCATTTTAGCGTATGTGCTGCTTTAGTGAGCACAAGGACATAAGTTCCTCTTCACCTTCCTGTCACGTTTTGCATCTCTGTCTACAACCCATACATTTTCGAGATATCCTTGAGTCTAGTCTTCCTGTTCATTAATTCAAATCAATAGCATCAATTCTGTTCTTTCAGCCATCTACTGTGTATACTGTACCAAAAATACAGTTTTTTACCTTTAGGTTTTACATTCATTCCTTTTTTAAAAAAAATAAGAGATAGGGTCTCACACCATCGCCTAGATAAGAGTGCAGGGATATATTCATGGTTCACTGCAAACTTGAACTCTAATTGTCAAGAGATCCTCCTGCCTCAGCCTTCCAAGTAGCTGGGACAACATATGGCTAACATTTCTTATTTTCTATAGAGAGGAGGTCTCCCTATGTTACGTTGCCTAAGCTGGTCTCAAACTCTTAGCCTCAAGGGATCCTCCTGCCTTAGCCTCCCAAAGCACTGGAATTATAGGCCACTGCTCAGACCCTTGCTGATTGATCCTTTTTGCTAGACACAGTATTCACTTCTCTCTTTGAGGATAGCAATCAGTTTAATTTAATAATTCCTTCAGCTCAGCTTTATTCTTTCTAATCAATGAAAATGACAAAAGGATTGCCCAAAGAAAATCTAGAGAGATAGGCAACAAATAAACAGAGAGTATTTATACCTAAGGAAAATTGTAGTGCTGGTGACTCTGAAATATGATACACATAAAAATCAATTCTATTTGGAGTTCTTTTTTAAAAAAACTTCTAATTCCATACAAATAAATTGGAAGATAATAAATCAACATTGAAGTCCTAATCTTCACTTTCCAGTCTCCATCTGGGCCTATTTCTGGGTGCTATACCTCAGTGACTGACATCAACACCCCTTCAAGCCTAGAAGTCATCTGTGACTCCTCTCTAATCCCCACACCCAACCTATGCCCAAATCCTGTGGGTTTGCCTCTGGGATATGTCTCACATCTGTCCATTAGTGTCTGTCTCCAAGGCCACCATTCTGGAGCAAGCTATTGTCATCTCTGACTTGGACTACTGCAGTGATTGAACTTGTCTCCTGATACCACTAATTTTTCAATTCATTCTCAAAACTGAAGCCAGATGGGACTTATCTGGGAATATGAACCATATGCCCATACCTTGCTGTTAAAAAGTAAAACAAAGAAAAACCTGAGTTAAACAAGCTGAGAGATAAATATCCCCTTGCCAATCAAGAAAAAATCTGCAAGTGAAAAACTTCCCGAGTAGTGTACTAAGGTAAGGACGAGGGGAGGACTCAGAGGCGTTCAAGTGCCAGAAAGGGAGAATTCATGGTGCTTGTAAATAAAGCACTGAAAACTAGCACTCTGGATTGGGGAAAGAGTCTCTGTCTTTACCTAGTTGGTTAAAACAAGTCAGTTCCATTCTTCTCTAGTCAGGAAAGAGTCTTCAGTTAGAGGCAATGGGGTCTGATGTCGAAGGGGGTGGTCACTCAGTCTCTTGGTTCTTTACCAGCTTCCCTTGATTAGAACCATCTCTGACAAAACACAGCAGTTAGTTTTAATATTTCCCAAGCAAGTCCTTCTATCTGAGGACTTTTTTCCTTTTACCCTCTTATTTCTCCACCCAATATTGCAAGCTTCTCATTATCCTATGATCTGGTCCTTTTGTTTCCAGCCCAGACCTGGTCCTCTTAATCCCTGCCCACGCTGTCCTCATGTAGGCACCGTTTCTCATGACTGTTTGCACTCCCTCCTACTGTACTTATAAAAGCTGTTCCCACCATGCCACTGTCCCTTTAGCTTAGTTAAATTGTTTTTCTTAAAATCTCAGCTCAACTGCCATTTCTTTGGGGAAAGCTTTCCCTTGAGTGCAGGTGAGACTCATTACACACCAGCCAATAAAACCTGTTTCTTTTCTTTAGGGCATGTAGCTCAGTTTATTTGATTAATGGGTTTAGTTCATTACTGCCTGTCTCCTCCTCTTGACTGAAAGCTATCTGACACCACAGACAGTAGTGTGTTTTGCTCACCATTGTATCTGCCAGTACACTTAAATATGCTAAACAGAGTAAGTGCTCAAAAACATGAATGAATGAATGAATGCATTGGTAAATGGATGAATGAATCTACCTATACTAATGGTGGGGGAGATATGACTGTAAAGTAGGAAAAAAGGAAAATTTTATTAAAATCTTAGTTCTGTTTTTCATAAGATTTAATTATGAAGAAATGAAGGAAGTTGATCTGGATTTTAAATAAAGCATTTGGTAACATGGACGAAACAATGAAGAGAAGAAAAGTATGACCCCAAATCTTCCATTATTTCCTTAAAGCAACTTGGGATCTTAAGAAGTCATCCTAAGACTATCCCCACTATCTATATTAGTTCACGTCATCATTCTAAGTCCTGTCCTCAGGCTCAGGGTGGTTGTTTATACTTAAATCTATAGTGCCAACTGAAATTCTCGATTTCATTATTTTTTGTCAGTTGATTTCACAATTTGAAAGTTAATATAACTGTTTTTGTCCTTGTGCCTTTTGTTTCTAATAGCTTTAGCTTTTTTAAAACATAAGCCTATTCTCTAAAAAGTTTCATGTAAATAACATTTTTATTCATTTAACAATTATCTGAGGCAAATGGACTTAGGAGAGAAAAAGATGCCAGAAGATAGGTAAGGCACTATTGGCACTAAAAGAAATATAAGATAATTGAAGCTCAAAATACTGTCTGAGTTTATAGAGTATTTCTTTACAACAAGAATTATGAAATTATAGGAGGAAATTAGATTATGTACTTTGTTAAGCGATCATCTTCTAGTACACATAATTATAGGTAGGCACTTTTTAGAAATTGCATTATTGTTATACATGACAGATTCAATGCAAATTTATAACAACTCCCTCCTGAATGACAGTAAGGAAAGATAGCCTGGAAAGACCTAGAGGCCAGAAGATACCATTAGACAAAACTTTGGAAGCTGGAAAGCATTAAGTGGGTGATAGTACTAAAAGCATAAATTTAAGCCTGGAAGAGGAAGCCAGGAAGAAGTGAGCTGGTTCATAGGATGCCCTCTTAGAATGGTAGAGGATAGGGTCATAGACTGGAGAACTTGTTGAAAGAAACTATAAATAGCAATGAGAGACTCAGATCCCCTCCCACAACCAGCAAGTGAGTTCACCTTTCCCAACCTGGCAGAAATTACTCTCAGGGGAGGCTAAACCCGAAGAACTCTGGTCTTGGGTCAGTAGATACAGCTAATGGCAGAGATGCAATAATTGAAACAGAGAAATTAACTAACAACCCACATACTAAATAACAAAACTCTGAGCTCCCTGCCCCATTATGACACCCAGAACATCAGCAGCCAAGTTTATACATTCCCTAAGTGCAAGAAATTAGAAGGAAGACAACCCCCAAAGAAATGAAGTTTATATCTTGTCAAAGTTGTTAAAATTAATTCTCATGCTGCTCAAGTTGTGTACAATTTGATTATTTTGGAAACACTATGACCTTACTTTAAAATAACTTAATTGGATGAAAACACATCAACATTTTCTTTCTTTTTTATTGTTGGGGATTCATTGAGGGTACAGAGAACCAGGTTACACTGATTGCATTTGTTAGGTAAAGTCCCTCTTATAATTATGTCCCACCTACAAGAGGTGTGTCACACACCGTGACCCCCCACCCTCTTCCTCCTTCTCTCTCTCCACTCCCATATTCCACCATCATGTACTAGGTCATCAATTGTCCTGATATCAGAATTGAGTAAATTGGATTCTTGTTTCTCCATTCTTGTGATACTTTACTAAGAACAATGTGTTTTAACTTCATCCAGGTTAATACAAAATATGTAAAGTCTCCATCTTTTTAGGGGCTGAGTAGTATTCCATTGTATACTATAGCTTGTTAATCTATTCCTGGATAGATGGGCATTTAGGCTGTTTCCACAGTTTGGCAACTGTAAATTGAGCTATAATAAACAGTTTAGTACAAATGTCCTTATGATAAAAGGATTTTTTTTTCTTCTGGGTAGATGCCTAGTAATGGGATTGCAGGATGAAATAGGAAGTCTAGTCTGAGTTCTTTGAGGATTCTCCATACTTCCTTCCAAAAAAACGTTGTACGAGTTTGCAGTCCCACCAGCAGTGTAAAAGTGTTCCCCTCTCTCCACATCCATGCCAGCACCTGCAGCTTTGAGATTTTGTGATTTTTGTGGGTCATTCTCACTGAGGTTATGTGATATCTTAGGGTGGGTTTTGATTTGCATTTCTCTGATAATTAGGGATGATGAGTATTTTTTCCATATATTTGTTATCTATTCATCTATTTTCTTTAGAGAAGGTTCTATTCATTTCTCTTGCCCATTGATATAAGAGACTGTTGGCTTTTTTCATTTTGATTAATTTGAGTTCTCTGTGGATCCTAGTCATCAAGTTTTTGTCCAATTCATAATATGCAAATACTTTTTCCAATTCTGATAGGTGTCGATTTGCTTTGGTTTTGTCTCCTTAGCTGTACAGAAGCTATTCGATTTAATTAAGTCCCATTTGTTTATTTTTGTTGTTGTTGCAATTGCCATGGCAGTCTTCTTCATAAAGTCTTTCCCCAGTCTGATAACGTCAAGTGTTTTCCCCATAGTTTCTTTGAAGATTGTTATTGTATCATGCCTTAGATTTAGATCTTTTATCCATCTCGAATCAATTTTGGTGAGTGGAGAAAGATGAGGATCCAGTTTTAGTCTTTTACATGTGGCGATGCAGTTTTTTTCCAGCATCATTTCATTCAAAGAACGAATAGGGATTTTTTTCCCCCAGTGTATGTTCTTGTTCGGTTTATCAAAGACTAGGTGGATGTAAGATGTTTGTTCCATCTCCTGGTTTTCTATTCAGTTCAAAATGTCTATGTCTCTATTTTTGTGGCATACCATGCTATTTTAATCACTATGGCCTTGTAGTTCAGCCTAAAGTCTAATAGGCTGACACCCTTGGCTTTGTTTTTATTACTAAGACTTGTCTTAGCTACATGGGTTTTTTCCTAGTTCCATACAAAATGAAGAATTACTTTTTCCAAGTCTTGAAAGTATGATGTTGGTATTTTAATAAGGATAGCATTGAATCTGTGAAGGGAATTGTGCCCTTGATTAGCTTCTCATCATAGTTGTTATGGGCATACACAAAGGTTTCTGATTCATGGACATTGATTTTATATCCTAAGACATTACTGTATTTTTTGATCACTTCCAGGAGTCTTATGGTTGAGTCTTTGGGGTTCTCCAAGCATAAGATCATATCGTTGCAAAGAGAGAGTTTGACCTCCTCTGCCCCCATTTGGATGCCTTTTATTTATTTCCTTCCTTGCCTGACTGTAATAGCTAGAACTTCCAGCACTATGTTGAACAGTAGTGGTGATAGAGGACAACCTTGTCTGCTTCCAATTCTAACTGGAAAAGCTTTCAGTTTTACTCCATTCGGTATATTAGCTGTAGGTTGGTCATAGATGGCTTCAATCAGTTTAGGAAATGTGCCACCTAGGCCTATTTTCTTCAGAGTTCTAATTAGAAAAGAATGCTGAATTTTATCTAATGCTTTTTCTGCATCTATTGAGAGGATCATATGGTCTTTGTTTCTACTTCTGTTGATATGGTGAATTTGGGGGTTCAGGAAGAGATAAAAGAGGAATTTGTTAAATTCCTCAAACATAACAACAATGAAGACACAAGTTACCAAAACCTCTGGGATAAAGGAGAGCAGTCTAAAGAGGGAAATTTATCACACAAGATACCTACATTCAAAAAACAGAAAAACAGTACATCAACAAACTCGTAAACCATCTTACAGAATCAGAAAAAGAAGAACAATCTAATCCCAAGCCCAGCAGAAGAAAAGAAATATCCAAAATTAAATCAGAGACAAATGAAATTGAAAACAAAAAAATCATTCAGAAAATTAATGAAACAAAAAGTTGGTTTTTCAAAAAAATAAATGAAATCAATAAACCTTTGGCCAGATTAATTAGAAACAGAAAAGTAAAGTCTCTAATCACCTCAATCAGAAATGATAAAGGGGAAATAACAACAGATGCCAGGGAGACACAAGAGATCATCTCTGAGTACTACAAGAAACTCTATGCCCAGAAATTTGACAATGTGGAAGAAATGAATCAATACCTGGAATCACATTTTCTCCCTAGACTTAATCAAGAAGAAATATTTCTCTTGAACAGACTAATTTCAAGAACGGAGATTGAAGAAACAATTAAAAATTCCCCAACAGGGTGGCTCCTGTGCTCAGTGGGTAGGGCGCCAGCCCCATATACCAAGGGTGGTGGGTTCAAACCCAGCCCTGGCCAACAAAAACAGCAGGGGCAACTGCAACAAAAAATACCCAGGCATTGTGGTGGGTGCCTATAGTCCCAGCTACTCCGGAGGCTGAGGCAAGAGAATCGCTTATGCCTAAGAGTTGGAGGTTGCTGAGAGCTGTGACGCCACAGCACTCTGGGTGCAACAGAGTGAGAATCTGTCTCAAAAAAATAAAAAAATTCCCCAACAACAAAAAAAAGAGCCCTAATCCAGATGGATTCACGTCAGAATTCTGCCAAAGCTTCAAAGAAGAGCTTATCCCATACTGCAGAAGTTATTCCAAAAAATAAGAAGTAATCATCCCCAACACCTTCCATGAAGCAAATGTTATCCTGATACCAAAACCAAGAAAAGACCCAACCAAAAAGGAGAAAGCAGGAAAAAAATCCACCAAAAAAAGGAGAATTTCAGACCAATTTCACTAATGAATATAGATGCAAAAATTCTCATAACATCCTAGCCAATAGATTACAGCTACACATTAAAAAAATCATTCATCATGATAAAGTGGGTTTCATCCCAGGATGCAAGCTGGTTTAACAAACATTATCTTTCCTTGTTAATTTTTTTCTCCTGGACATCAATCAAATTCAGCAAAACACGTGCTTGAAGCATAAAGACATTTAACAAATACTTCCTAAAATGAACTTAGAAGGACTGTATTGCATCATTTCCCTTTACTGGGAGATAAAGTAATATAGAACCTTCCTTTAAGCAGGAATCCAAGATTCCTCCCATTAACACTAATCCAGTGCTAATCTACTTCTCATTCTGTTTTTCTTTTTGTGAACTGTGCTATATTGTGAAACCTAAAAATCAATGTTGAAAAAGCTAAATTATATGCCTACATTTATACAAATTATATAATTGTTCGCATGGTGGATTATTACAGAATATTACCAATTCATTAGTTACAATAAACTTCTTTTCCAAAGAGTTATATAAAACACACATAGAATTACTTCATTTTCAGTTTTTCGCCCACAGTACAAATCATTTTTTCTCAGTATAAGATGTCACTATCTCTCCAGCAGGTTAATCCCAGGAGGTGTAGCAACTGCAATTACTACATTTAAATATTCCACATATCTGTCAAGATTTAAAAGAATTCTGTGGTGTCAGTTTAAATATAAATATATATAATTCTACTTAATCATCGCTTGAGGCAGTTTTGAAAACCACATTACTTACTGTTACAAATTTCAATGTTACATTGTGTATGTTGTATAGTTTGCTATATTGCAACTCTCTCTATTAATTTATTGGTTAAGAAAATGTCCATACTGATTCTGCCAGGCAAAAGTGTTCTCTTTATACAGAAATACATAGTTTCTCACCGAGGCAAACTTGTCAAGATCATTTCATCTAATAGGTGAAGAGAAAAGAACACCAGAAAAATCACTTTGTGCTATTCATAGAGCTCAAAGTGAGGTTGGAAATCTCATATAAATACAGTATTTCAAGAAAATGCTAGCAAAACATATTACAAGCTTTTCATTTGTTTCCTCTGCCTCTAAAGGGACCCTTTATATTTACCAGTGACCATACTAACGGTCAATAACTTTCATTCTTCTTTTGCCTTTTAATGTAAGTGCAGATTTTGTGCATTTTGTAATTTCATCTTATAAACAGCTTCAATGACCCTGCAATGAAAATCAAGCATTTTGATGGTATAGTAACTACAGCTACATAATTTTGCACCAGGATGGGTCGGAGGGTTGCTATATTTACCTTTAAGTTAGATTTGTTCATGTGTCTGTATTTATTTATCCTACTTGAATAGCCCTTACAGTGAAGATAAAAGTGTAATTATTATTACAACAATGAAAGATTCAGGGTGCCAGAACCTAATATTCTAGTGCCCAGCAACCATAACTAGCACCAGTGAATAGCACTTCAAGGCTTTTAATCTCCATGACAACCTACCTTGCGTTCTTCAATAAAATACCACTTTGCATGCATACAAACATATTCTTTATGCACAGTCTACTTGTTAATAAATATCACCTGCACTGAACACCAAAAAAAGGCCTTCTTTTTAAATAACTGTGAGTTCTCCCTATAAAACTCATTAATTGAACTCAGAAGGAAGTTAATTTATGTCTTTACGACTATAGCACACCTACACAACAAGCCACCAAAAGACTTTCTGAAGTAGATATTGAAACCGATACCTTCTTCATTTTGAAACGCTATAGAGACACTACCCCCAAAATGCTTGGTGGTATTACATCAAAACTCCTTTCTTATTTCACATGCAGACCTACTTGTTGCTGATGCTCTACCGTGGGGGCGAATTTCACATGCAGACCTACTTGTTGCTGATGCTCTACCGTGGGGGGGAATTTCACATGCAGACCTACTTCTTGCTGATGCTCTACCGTGGGGGGGGGGGGGGAAAATAGCGGGGATTTTTGATTGGGGTTTATAGAAAAAACTTTAAATTAAATTTCAGTTTTTTTTGGTTAAAAAAAACAA